>JAUEJL010065149.1:0-17617 GCA_032274825.1 Drosophyllum lusitanicum | reverse complement strand
TATGTCGGGTAATCGGGGCGGGGATCATCAAACCCGTCCCCGTCCCCGCGCCGTTTATGTCGGTTTTTGGTTTTTCCCGTCAGTTTTGGTTTTTTTTGTCATCCCTAAAGATAAGGACTAATTCGAGTTGGCTAATCTCCTAAATAAAACATAAAACCTTGATACTATTTTCTTCTTTTTTTTCCAATGCAAATTACATAGGTATTTATAAAAAAGAAATTGACAACCAACGCAACTACTAATGCATAACTAGAACATGAGGTTTTACTCCCTACATGCATGCTAAAATGGAAACATGAACCAACATGTCTAATTCCTAACTATTTGCATTATTCACATGGAAAGCATAAATACTTGTATATATATCCAAAGCTTTGAAGCTTGTACTTCCATTTGAGAAATGCCAATCGTAGGCATGTTGCATGTTGACTCGTAGGTACACTGGAACCCACTTCTCCCAATCAAAGTTGATCTATTTATGTGGAGATTAATAAACAATAGCCTTCCACTTAAGTCAAGTCTGTTGCGTAGGGGTGTAAAAGTGGACAACCCAAATTGCTTATTTTGTAATGAGGCGGAAGAAACTTATGACCACCGCTTCTTCATCTGCACTGGCCGGTGTTCAAAATCTATGACGGAAGGTATAGGCATGGTGTGGTTGCGGGTTCGAGATTTGGCTCTCTGAACTTTTTAAAAGTAGGTTATCGCAAAGTTAATGGCAAAAACTCTAGACAGGCTATTACTGATCACGCCATATGTGCAGTTACATTATGAGATATTTGGTCTTAAATAAACCACGTTTTGCATGCAAAATTAACCTGAGGAGCTCAACCAAATCAAGCAAGAGGATTAATTCTCATCGGTCTAAAGGATATCGGCGTACGTTTTTGGTGAAAAATAGGAGTCATAATCTAAGTATTGATTGGGATAAATGGTGTAAATCCCCATTTGGGTAATTTTTGTGTATATCTTTGCTAATCTCCTATAAACTCGTATTGGACCCCGTCTCTATCTTAGAGACTTTGCTTCGATTTTAATAAATTATCCTCTTTGCTTTTCGAAAAAAAGATAATCAACAAATGACATAAAAACGAATACAAATGAGAGTTTCGTTGAATATATCGTATAACCACATAGTTTAACCTTTGATATTTATATCTCTTAAAAAAATTAGAACTTTAATCTATTAAACATAAAAGAACCCAAATTATAAATTACGCATTGATCAGAAAACAATATTGTAAGGTCATCTAGAAGATATAATCGTACTTAAAAGATCTTGCCAACGTCCTTCATTAAACCCCTGTTGGCATTATAGAAAGCAGTAAACTCTTCATAAGAGATGAACCCATCTCCATCGGTGTCCAGTTCATCCATCATAGTTTGGACCTCTTCAGGTGATACAGATCCCAGTTTCTTCAAAGATTCACCGAGCTCCGCTGCCGAGATTTTACCATCTCCGTTGGCATCAAACGTGCCGAAGATCCTGTCACGCTCCGCCTTGTCATCGTCATCAGCCATTAATTATGGTTTTCTAATAGTATGTAAGAATTAATCGATCTCGACACTGCAGGTTTCTAGGTTTTCTTATGTATATGTTGTGATAGTTTTGGTTTGGAACACAATGATTAAGAATCAAATGTTTATAAATTAGTTCTAGGTGAAACAAGAAATATGGATGCCCAGTGAGTACGGATTGCCTTCCGTTTCTAAGGTGAGAAAATTCTAGTATCTACTAAACAGGAGAAAATAACGGCCAAAAAAACAACAAACTACACATTTTACCGTTATCAAAGAGAGGAATATAGGGTGATAATTTACCCTACACAAAAATAAATTGGTGTGGGTTAGGTTTAATTAATTGTAGGTTTTTTTGCGGGTTTTAAAGAAACTACAATTAAACCTAACCCGCACCAATTTATTTTCTTTAAACAAGTTCAGACAGTTAGGTTTAAACAGGTTGATCAGATTGACTTCCCAAACCATTTAGAAACTACAATTTAAAAAAAAAAAAAAAAACTTAAACAAAGAAGAAATAAAGGTTAAGCAGCCAACCTATTTATAACCCATTTAACTCTTATCCAACCTGCTTATATCCATTTTATATTGCTAACATATTTAACCCACCAACCATTTGACCTTTGTAGTTCTCGTCCCGCTTAGGATTAAGTTTTTGACACAAATAGTTAAGCAGGTCATACCGTAATTAATTGGATGACACTAGACCACATAAAAGTTCACAGACAATCACTTAAATTTATCTCATCCACTAAGAATATTTTTCACAGGCTTTTAGCTAGAAACAAGTTTTCTAGTTGTCTTTTTTTAGTTTTATGAAAATGTGGTAGTGTTATCTTTTCTAGCTAAGATTAGTGGAAAACATATATAGATGAAGACATGAAGTACTTTATAATGATAATAACAATAAGGTCATGTTTGGTTCTCGAACTTTGTAGGATTTTCTGTGATTTGCATTTTAAATACTAACAAATCTTATGTTTGATTGGACAATAAGCATGAGATTTCAAATGATGACATTTACTCAATATTCCAAGAAATCCTTTAAAATGGGGGATTTTAGAAATGGGGGTACCCATAAGATTTCAAAATCATTAAACATGAAATTTATCATTTTTATTAATTAATCGGTTTACATTTTAAACCTAAAGCTCAATACACTGTTCCATATGGGGGTGTTAATCTGATCAACCCGATAGGGTTTCTGGTTAGGTGGGGAGCGTTAGTCGGGTTTTAAAGAAAATAAACTTCACCAAAAACCTGACCGTCCTAAGCTTTGAGTGAATCACATTTTAGATTTGGGGTTTATAGGGTTGGGTTAGTCAAGTTAATTGAGATTTAGAATGCTGCAAAATGTAATTCTTATTAACCCGACCAAACAAACCCAAAACCTAATCAGATCCTAACAGCTTATACCAACCAAACACAAACAATATCTAAAATCCTGCAAAAGGAAAATCCAAAAAATGCTAACTTCTTGGGATTATGCAAGATTTGCATTTAAAATAACATGAAATCTTGTGTTTGACTTGCAAATACAGGAATGATTTAAAAAGCAAGGATTTCTAAAAAATGCTACGTTGGAGGGATTTAAAATGCACGCAAGAGGTACTGGGAGGATTCTAAATCCCTTATCCAAAGGATTTCACCCATTCATAATAATCACCTCCGCCCCAACACACCTCTCCAAACCGTAGAAAAAAACGCAGTCTCGTGTAACACCTGTATTTCGACTCAATAAACGAATATGCAATTATTCAATATTGTAATGAAAGTATTGTGTAACACCCCAAATTTCGTTAGAAATAAATAAAAGAATTATAGTCGGATAAATTATCAGAATTATATATTTGTGGGTCTCACATGTTTGAGACATGAGTTATATCTACGGCTATGAATAGAAATTATATATTATCGAAAGGAATAAAATAGTAATTTTAGGAAATATCCACTTTTAATATTATATTAGTGTGGAGATAAATTATAAGTTAAAAGGGGATCATTATACCCGTTCAAATGAGTGAGTAGACAAATACGAGAGTATGACTCTCTTCTCATATGTGACATCATACGCCAACCCTCCAAAATCCATGCTGCAACTTTGAAAAATGTTAAGTAGGAGTAAATGCATTGTCAATCTTAGCCTCCTACCTAGTCTTAACATCCTACCTTTATCTACATGGCATTATTATTTCACTGCCATTATAAGCATGCTTGACCCAATTCATATACCATTCTCTGTAAACACATACTTCACAAAGAAATTTAGAGACGAGTGAATTGTTGAATGAAACTTGAGAGAAGAAGATGGTTAGGAGTTTCTAAGAGTCTGCAAAAGATTCTAAAGCCAACAAAGGTAAGAAAACAATTACATCCTTCGTTCACTAACCCCGCTAGGAGTACTTTGTACAAAATAGAAGTAGAAGTGTTAATCATATACCAAGATATACATGGTCAAATTTTTGATGGATTAAGTTTGACTACATTAAAATAATTCAAACGGAGTTGTAATGAGTTCTAATTATAATTTAAAGAATTTTGGTGTAAACTAGAGGTAAAACCATTAAGAAATGAGTAAATTGTCATTAATGACTCAAAGGTTAATCTTAAGATTTAACAAGGAAACAAGTGTTTTTGTGGGGTTTATGGGGCTCATCGTTTCCTTTAGCCGGTCAAATCTGCGACTCTTAAACCCACCGTTTCTGTAGCAATGCAGGAATATCCTACATTGGTGAGGTAAGGGGGATTCTTTCTCCTTATAAGGAGGTGGGATCTTACTCCTACCAACTAATGCATTTAAAGTTGTGATGGGCAACCCAAAGCGGACAATATTGTTGATCGGTTCCCTTGTTGCGATCCTAACAATTGGTATCAGAGCCGGGGGCCGCACCAATGTGGGGGGGGGGGGAATGTTAGGTTTATGGGACTCATCGTTCTCTCGAGCCCGTCAAATTCGCGACTCTTAAACCCACCGCTCCTGTAGCAATGAAGGAGTATCCCACATTGGTGAGGCAAGGGGGATTCTTCCTGCTTACAAGGAGGGGGATCTTACTCCTACCAACTGACGCGTTTTAAAGCCGTGAGGGGGAACCCAAAGAGGACAATATCATTCGTCGGTTCCCTGGTTGCGATCCTAACAGTTTTTAAGCAAGATATTTATACAAAGCTTCGTTAGTTATGTTTACAAAGAGTTTGAGATTGATAGAAATCAATTTGGTGTCATTTGAGAAAGAAAAAAAAGGAGATATATATATATATATATAGGGGAATGTTCAAATGAGAATTGAATGAGAAATTAAATGAGAATGAAGACTCAATCTTAGCCGTTCATTTTGTAAATGAAATCCATGTATGGAGAGCATGGGGACAGAGTGTGGCAATGTTTATGTGATTATCCACTACTACAAACTAAAGCTAAGGCAACATTGATAAAGTGTTACATTAGGTCTTAAAAATGTTGCATTAGTGTTAATGCGACACTTTAGTAAGTGCTACCTTATCCAACGTTGCCTTAGGTATAAAGCAACACTTTTGAGACAATACGCAACACTTTTGAAAGTGTTGCCAAATGTAAAACAATGGAAACAGTTTTAAGTGCAACACTTTTTATACCTAAGTGCAACACTTTTTAAGCTCAAATACAACACTTTTTATATCAAAATGCAACATTTTTATAGTCAATTACAACACTTTTTAAGTTTAAAAGCAATATTTCTTACTCTATTACAACAACCTGTATACTTAAATGCAACGCTTGCTATACCCAAATGCAATATGTTTTAAACCCTCTTGCAACATCTTTTAAAAGTCAACTGCGATACTTCTTACACTATGAGTGCTACATTCTATCTATTTAATGCAACACTTTATTTTGTTTCAAACCATATGAGTGCAACACTTAATTTTGTTTCAAACCATATGAGTGCAACACTTTCAACCATGTATTCCAACACTTTTAAGACACTTTCAATTATATAAATGCAACATTTATTTTTTGGTTAAAGTAATACATTCTCCTAATTTCTACAATAGGCATAAAAAAAATTTATAGATAATATTTTTTTCTTATCTCCATAATCTGAGTAACAAAAGAACAAAATATCATAAACGAATAGTCAACAACACAACTGCTAAAATATAATCAACATAAGAAATTTTCAATTACAGAAGTATTGAAATCATCCTTGCAATTCTTAAGTTGCTTCTTTTCATATAAAACTCCATAAAGCGTAGCTTGCTGCATAAGAAAATAGTAAATGTGTGGTTAGTTTTTACGACCCAATAGAAAATAGCTTGCTACATATGACCCATGACCAGTTCGCAAAATACATCAAGTTGGCCCATCTAAACTCATGACCCATGATCCATATGCAGCAATATACGACCCATTTGCATCAAAACAACTACCAGAATACGACAAACCCAACGAATGAAACAAAAATGTAGCCACAAATAGCAAGAACCATAGTGATAATTAAGCTCACCGATCTAAGTCCATGACCCATAATCTATATGAAGCATATCTCCAACCAATTTGCATCAAAAGCACGACCCAGATACTACAAAACCAACGGATTAAACCAAAGACAAAATAGAAATAATATAGTCAATTAATCATAATTAAGCTCATCGTGACCCATTAACATTCAGGCACCAATGCATACCACAACGAGTGGAGAAAACAATATAAACACCATCTACGGTTGCTTAACATCACGAGAATGACTAAATCAAACCATACACCAGATGAACCACAAGGCAAAGACAAAATAGCAAGAAGTATAGTCATAATTGAGCTCATCCATGACCCATTAACATCCAAGTGCCAAAACATGCCAAATAGTCCATGAAACAATAAAAACACCATCTCAGGTTGCTTAAAATTATAGGAACAACCAAACCAAACCTTACGCAGAAACCAATATATTTGTGAAAACCAATGACCATGTATTTTCATCTATAAATTTGTAAAACAAGGTAACATGAGTACCTTGAGATGGCATGTATCCCGTACTCGAGTATTATCATATAGCATGTTTTCCGTTTGTTCATTCTCATCATGTACAGAAACATCTTGGTCTCTATGCTCTCTGTTTATATCTGTAACTAGAAAAGTGAATATAAAAAGTAGATCTAAAAATGACCTTTATTTTACTCATTAAATAAAACAGTCATTAGAATGAGGCATATGTACCTCGAGAACTCAAGGACATGATCATTTTCAACAAAAAATAACTCTCTTTTGTCTACTTGATATGTTTGTTCTGATAGAATTATGTTAATATAGTTTTTGTTTGAACAACCCTCTTTGCCTATGTAAACTTTTGTTATTTAAGATTAGCTCACCCATGGTAGTTGTTGCTAGATTGATATTTTTAGTTTGTATCAACAACTTATCCATTATGCTTAGCTCACATCCTTCCTTAAGTTGCAACACATGAGACATTCGGATAGCTGCAATGAACCACATAGGATCAAATAAAACAAAACATTACTTAAAACTAACTAAACTAAAATACAAGTAGAAGGTCGGTTAATAGGCCATTTAGAAGTTAAACTTTACTTCTAGCCAAAATCAAATGTTTATATCATAACAAAACATGTTTGATTCGTTATAGAAAACCAATTGTTTTAAATCACAATTAACCAAATACATTTGGACCCGTGAGCCAAACAACGTTTTTAATCACAATATAATGATTTTAGACCCATAAACAATTGTGAAATGTAAAATGTTTCATTAAGAACAAAACAAAAAAAGAATACCATAAACACAAACAACCAGCAAAGGGCAATATAAGCTGATAAACCTAGTTACTAAGGATCTAAAATCTTGGCCAAAACTCACACTCCATTCCTAAGTCATACAAGTATATTTCTTTATTTTCGTTAACAGTTTTGATACATTACCAGTCTACCAAAGCAAAGACGAAATTCGAGCGGAGTAATTAACAAAAAAACGAACTTACTAAAAAAAGTTTACTAGGCAACTATGAGAGGGAAGAGGAAAATATATATTAATATCCAGGCAACGAAAATAAATTACAAAATTCGTCATATTATAAAATCACCAGATAGACTCATGGAGATTAGAGAATTAGAAGAAATTAAGAAAAAAGCTTAGGATTACGAGTTCTGTTTTTCCTTTCAACCTCTCCCGCAACTGTAATTAAAGTTTTCGTTTCATACTTGCTAAACTCTTTATAAATCAAAACATGACAATTTTGTAGTTAACAAACATCCCAACAAAAATTAAACATAGTAAGCCAAGAATAAATAACTCAAATTTTATACTTGATTTGGCAGTATTGCCATTTGTTTCAAGAAGTACAAGCAAGGAAGTCCTATGTACAAGTTAGATCAAGCCCTAAATCACAAGTAACGATTCAAAACACGATCCTTTCAAATAAAACGAGACCAAATGAAACGAGAGTGAGTAAGACTATACTAGTCCTCTTTCCCATGGAGAGAGAGTGTCGCGACCAGAGGGAGAAGGCCAATAGATCCATACTGAACATGAACAAGGCGGATAGATTTTATCCGTGAGCACTTTTAAGGGCCGATTGATTTTTCTGCGAGATGTAAGGTCTGATAGTTTCTTCTTTCTAGGGTAAATTTGGGGGGAATTTTTGAGTGTTTGTGGGAAAGGGGAATTTTGGGAGGGAATGCTTTACTTTTTATCTTCTATTTTTTATATTATATTTAGAGTTTATATTACGTATTTTATTAGAATATTAATATTTTTTTATTAGAAATTGAGTTGTTTGTAAAAACTAATATTTACTTTTTTTTTGTTAAAAGTAGTTTAAAAATATTTCAAATAAAACTAAGAAAAATTTAAGATTCTTTAAATATAACTTTATTTATAACGATATATTAAGATTAAGGGTTTAGTCTCCAAACCAAAGCTCAAACACTAGATCATAAACCTATGATCACCAAACACAAGGTCAACATTCATAAGTTAACTAATCACAAGATTTCTAAACTCAATTCTAGCCTTAGACACACTTTCGGGTCTAAAAAGACGTCATATAATCCTTATAAAACCTTAGAATCAATCCCCAAACAAGTATATAGTCAAATGGGGTCAAAAACATGAGTTTTGAAGGTTTCAAGGTGTTTCGCGCCGCGAGGAAGGGAGCTCGCGCCACGAGAAAATCTCTGAAAAAAGAACACAACTCTGCACGCGACTACTCGTTTATTAGTTTAAGTTTATAAGCTTTATTGTTTGACTTACTTCTGATGTGCTATTCAAACGTGTCATATTGGACATGACTTACCCTCCCGAATACTCGTTTTACTTATTGATAACCGTACTTATAAAATATATATTTCACTTTAAGCAGGTATTTTGTTAAGCTTATTTTTTTGAGCTTATGCTTATTAGTGAAAAAAGTGTTTGTATTAACTTATAATTTATAAGCTAATAATCTCCTTTTAAAAAAGTGTTTGTTTTAGCTTAAGATTTTAAAATGACTAAAAAGGACATGCTTACATTTAAGGAAGAGAAGGTGTTGAAAAAAAGAATAAGGATAAGAGTATATATGTAAATGTACAAAAATTAGCCCATGTAAATAAAAAAATAAGTTGCTTTCACTTGACATCAAAATTGATTTTTTTTTTTTAAACTAAATATAAGCTTATAAACTTAAACTAATAAACTAAGTCAAACAATAAATTTCTCATAAGCTCAGAAATAAGTTAAATAAGCTAAAGAAACCCATAAAATAAGTTAAAACAAACACCTCTATGACTTTCAAACTATTAAAGGAGCAAGACATAATAGACACAAACGTCCGTTAAATTTCACTAATAAAAATCCTTTATAAAAATTTAAAGTATGTCACTTTTGAATTTTTTTTTTTTTTTAATGTTGTTGGTGTCTAGTGAATTTGCAATCACCTTTAAGTGTTTCTTTTATTTTAATAAATGCGACACTTGTTTAAATTGTTGCAATTTTCCTTAGATTTTGTAACACTTTAAAATAAGTGTTGCTTTTTAGTTTTTACAAATGCAACACTTCTTATAAATGTTGCACTTTCGTATAAATTTGGCAACACTTCAAGATAAGTGCTGCATTAAATGTTCAAATGCAACATTTATTTTCAAAGTGTTGCTTTATAATCAATCTTTATCTTAATGCAACAATTTTTAAAAGTGTTGCTTATAAAGTTGAAGGTCCTATATAACGTGATTACATATGAGTTATATGAAGAATACTTGTAGAAAGATAAAGATCTTGAAGAAGACAAGTATGAACACTTGTAATGATAGTAGTTGAGTTGTTGAAGTATGAAACAAGCAACCACATTCTTACAGAGAAGAGATGTCTGAATAATCAAGTGTATTCAGTGTATTGCAATTACAAGAGTTACAAGTGTTACCTTGCAATCTATGATTGCAAGGTATATATAGACAAAAGCCTAATGGGCCTTAAACAAATGGGCCCAAGGCTTACCAAACTAGACTAATCTTATTACATCGAGTGGGCCAAGCCCTATACAAGTTATGTAGTCTCGTAAGCTTTACAAAAGTACACAAGGCCTACAAATAAGATCTAACAATCAATTTTGTGGTATGAATGATCCTTTATAACGTTAGATGTTAGTTATCTCCGTTAAAATCAATTTTATTCTTTTAACTTTGTTATTTCTTCCGATTTTGTTCTTTAACTTCAAAAGTGACCAAGATAGTACTTTAAAATCAATTTTGTGGTATGAATGGTCCTTTATAACGTTAGATGTTAGTTATCTCGTTAAATTAGGGTAAAATGACAATTTTACCCTTTTGTTTCTATTTTATTCTTTTATTTTTTAAGTTTTACTCATTTTATACATTAATTAATAATTAAATATTGTTTCAAGGTAAAATAACAAATCAACTTTTTAAACATTAATTATTAACTTTTATATTTAAGTTTTAGTCTATTAAATTTGATGTTTATCGGTCATCTCTCTCTCTCTCCACCACACACATTCAAACAAACCACCACCGCCAACCACCACACATATTTGATGTTTTAAGTGGCTTTGGAAGAAATAACAGAGAAAAATGGTCGTAACACCACCGCCACCACACATATTTGATGTTTCAGGTGGCTTTGGAAGAAATAACAGAGAAAAGATGTGAAGTTTGACTACGCTATTCTTCTCATTTTAAAAGAAGAAGAAGTAACCACCACCACTATCGCCCCATCATCTCCCTCACCTCCTCTCTCTACCACACACATTCAAACAAACCACCACCACCAACCACCATCGCCACCGTCCCAGATGATGTCTCCACCACCACCGCCAACTTTCTCACTCTCAACTCTGCACCGCCACCACCGCCAACGAAAACAAGGTGAAAATCACAAAAAAACAAAGCTCAAACACAAAATCGAGCATACTGTTCTTGAAATCAAACCTAGATCTGGTTCAAACCAAATCAATCAGACACAAAATCAAAAATAGATAAAAAACCCTAACCAAATTTGAAGCCAAATCTGAACAAGAGTCCACAGAGAGCAGCGGCCAAATTTGAAGCCGTAATCTGAACGAGAAACCCTAACCTATATCACAAACTCGATCTGAAATTAGTGGCGATGGCGGCGGCGAAGAAAGAGACCAGAGGTATCAATGGCGGAGTGGTGGCTTCCGTTGGTAGATGGTGAAGTGGCGGTGGTCTTGGGAGTATGAGAGAGAGATCCGACGGTGACGGTGGCAATGGCGGTTGACGATGTCCAGAGGGTGGTGGTGGGACGGTTTATTGGAGATGGCAGCCATCTCATTTGAAGAGAGAAGAGAGAGATAGAGAGAGAGGAGAGGAGAGAGACATAGCGTAGTGTAGTGTGTGAGAGTGTTAAAGAAAGGAAAAGTAATTATATAAAAAAGAGTTAATTACAAAAATGGTCCATGTGGTTGTCACTGATTTTCACTTTTAGTCCTTTAACTTCAGAAATTACGAAAATAGTCACTGTGATTGTTATTTTGTTTAACTTTTGGTCCTTTATGCTAACTTCAGTTAAAGTTGACCGTTAGTCAAAGGCTGTTATGGTCTTTTCATTTATTATTCTTGTTTCCAAACAAGTTTTACCCAATTGGTCATTTCCAAACAAGTTTAGCTTCTTTTTTTTGCCAAACACACCATCTCCCTCTCCCTCTCCCTCCAACCATTTTATACATATCTCACTTCTCTCATCTCTATTCTCCCTCTCTAGTTCCTCTCACTAGTTCGGTCTCTAAAAGTGATTGTTTAATAACCACCACCACCAACCCTAGGACCGCAAGCCACAACCACAGCCACCATAGGACTTACGATCACCACCACCGCTCCACCTCCATTGCTCTCTCTTTCTTGTCGTTCTACACTAGCCACATCCCATTCTCTCTCTCCCCCGATCTATCCTCGCCACCACTAACACTTAACCACCACCTCTCCTTGATTGGACGGCCACCGCACCACCACCCTATCGCTAAAGCAAATCTGATCTATACCAACACCACCCCTTCTCTCTCTTCGATCTACACTGGCCACCACCACCGCACGACCACCATCGCAAATCTGAAGAACCTACTGCAAATCTAAAGAAACCACCGCTACTACCGTAGATCTAAAGAAACAACCACCACCGCCTCAGATTTGAAGAACTCAGCGCAAATCTGAACACAAGAATGTGAACAAGATTGAAGATCTGAAAAAAAATGGAAAGTGCCGCATGTATGAAGAAACCACCACATATCTGAACAAAGAATGAAACTATGGTTGCATGAAGAAATCAATTTTAAAAGCGATTTGGGGTTTCTTGTTATTTTTATTTAAATTCTTGTTTTGCTCTTGTTTCAGATTTATTTTGTTCTTGTTTCAAACGTGTGTATGGTTTCGATTCTCAGATTTGATGGTTATGTAATTGATTTTGACAGGTTATAAGTGTGTTCTTGATTTAGGGTTTCTAGTTTGGGGAAGAACACTTGAATATGGTTTGGTTACTGTTTTTTCTTTTTTTCTTTTTTAATAATGTTCAATTAATAACTAATGAATAAATTAAAAAGAAAAGTTTCAGATTTGTTTTGTTCTTGGTTTTTGGTTCCCGGATTTAATAGTTATGTAATTGATTTTGACAGGTTATAAGTGTGTTCTTGATTTAGGGTTTCTAATTTGAGGAAGAACACTTGAATATGGTTTGGTTACTACGTTTTCTTTTTTGATTTTTTAATAATGTTCAATTATAACTAATGAATAAATTAAAAATAAAAGTGTAAATCATGTTTGGTAACATGAATAAAAAGGAAAACGAACATAATACCCTTTGACTAACGGTCAAAGTTAATACCAGTTAGCTTAAAGGACCAAAAGTGAAACAAAATGACAACCACAATGATTATTTTGTAATTTTTGAAGTTAAAAGACTAAAAGTGAAAATCAGTGACAACCACATGGACCATTTTTGTAATTAACTCTATAAAAAAAGATAAAGTAATATTAAAAATTAGAAAAATGGTAAAAAGACTGCAATACCCTTGACTTAACAGAGTTGACTAACGAAAGGACCATTCAGACCGAAATGTGGATGTTTAAGACCCATCTTGGTCACTTTTGAAGTTAAAGTACCAAATCGGAAGAAATGAGATAGTTAAAGGACCAAATTAACAATTAGCTCTTAATTAAATGAAATACATACAAGATAGCTAGCATTTTAGTGGTAATTGAGTTTTAAAAGAAATTCACATTTAATCCTTAGGGTCTGTTTGGTTCTAGAGATTTCGCAAGATTTGCATTTCAAATCCTTTTAAATCTCATGTTTAGTTGAAAATAAGAAAGAAATGATTAACATTTCAAATCCTATAAGTGTAGGATTTCAAAATCCTTGGGGGAGGGGTGATATTTTTAAATTACTCATATGTGGAGTTTCAAAATCAAGGCTTATCTAACCAAATCAGAGTTCGCCTTCACCATATCAACCGACGCTTAACTCTCGGCGTCACTACAGTAATCGGTCATCGCCAAAACTGTCACCGGCATCACCATTGTCGGCCACCACCACCTCCGTAACCGTTGCCCTTCACCATCTCCGCATTTGTTGTCATCTTCCTTTGTCCACGTCTCTGTCACTACCATAACCGGCCACCGCCGTAATATTCCCTGACTCCGCCATCGCCCTTTCCCGTCTCCGCCGTTGCCCTTTCCCGTCTCTGTCGTCGCTATTTCCTATCTTCACCGCCGCCTTTTCTCGTTTTTTCCTTTGCCTCCACTGTCGTCGCTTTTCACCGCCTCCGACTCCGCCTCCGCCGTCATCGCCGTTCACTGCCTCCGACGCCGTCGCCCTTCACCGCCTCCGCATCCGTCACCCTTCACACCGACTCCGCCTCCGTCGCGTTCACCCTTCACCGACTCCGACTCCGCCTTCGCCGTCCTTCACCGACTCTGCCTCTGTTGATGTTGCTTTTAGCCGCCTTCGCCCTTCGCTGCTTCCACCTCTTTCGTGGTCGCCCTCGCCATCCCCGTCTTCGAGCCAGTCAAGTTGTGAAGACGAGTCGACTCTTTCACCGTCTTTGCCCTAGAAATCTCATTGTCTTGACATGAAACAAACAAGAGATTTGATTGGATTTGAAATCCCCCGGGATTTGAAATCTCATGAGATTTATAATCTTAGGATTTCAAGTCCATTAACCAAACACCCCTTACTGGATGTATATATATATATATATATATATATGGTCGAAACAAACACAGGAAACATACGTCAAAGTACAGGTCGATTTCCTCCAAAAACATAGTAAAGTAAGATATCTTCTAATATAAATAAAAGATTAACATACATCATGTTTATTGAATGATCTTAACAATTCATTTAATAAAATATATTTAATTTTTAATAGTGACTATCCATTTAATTTGATTTTAAATTATAATTTTGACTTTTCTTGGTCAAAATTGAATTAAAATTGTTAGATAAATTTCATATATGTTATTTTAAAACTTTAAAATATCTTATTTGTCCACCTTAATTTACAAATATCATATTTACACTTTATAAATTATTAAAATATCATATTTAACCAAACTCTTAATTTATTTTAAAGTATTTTATAGTCATTTTAAATTTTTAAGAAATAAAGATTTGCCATTGCCCTAATTATATTAATAATGTTCGATAACATGTACAAAAAAAAATACAATCATGTCTCATGATACAAGTTTTTGCTATCACATTACCCTCAACCTTGCGTTGACACTTTCACTACTAGTTACTTTGAAAAGAATAGTAATAATCATATATATAAATATATATATATATAGGGGATGGTTCATGCGAGAAACATTAGTTTTGCTAGAAGTGCGAGAAGCATTTCTAGCCACTCATTTTTATTAGTATTTATTTATTGTTTATTTAATTAAAAAGGTTAATGATGTCTTTTTACACATTTTTCTGTTTATATAATTAATGTTTAAATTAATAAATCCCTAAAATCTCTCATTTCCTTTTCTAGATTTGAATTTTTTCAAACTTTGATGTTATCTAATTTTAACTGGAGATCTTATATACGGCTAAGTTCAATGTTTATAGTAATCTTTTTTTGTTCAGCAAAGAAATTTTTTAAATTAACACCCATTTAAATCGTTTCACTTATTATCGTAATCCCTTAATGCTTATTCACTAATGAACATAATGTGTTTATCGTAATCCCTCAATGCTGATTCACTAATGAACATGATGTTTTTGGTTCACTACTGCTTATTCACTTATTCAATTTATAGTTTTCATATCTTTTTTAATTCTTTAAATTGTTTATTTACTAATGAAGATGATTTGGGTTATTCAATTATTCACCTATTCAATTCATAGTTTTCATACTTTTTTTAATTCTTTAAATTGTTTATTCACTAATGAAGATGATCTGGGTTATTCAATTTTTTTATACGGCTGAGTACAATGTTTTTAGTAATCTTCTTTTGTTCGGTAAAGAATTTTTTTAAATTGAAACCCATTTAAATCGTTCACTGTTTATCGTAATCCCTCAATGCTTATTCACTAATGAACATAATGTGTTTTTTCATTATATATATGTCTGAGCTCACTATTTCTCATAATTGTTTTTGGTACAGAAATACAACATCCACATCTATGTTTATTAGTGAACACATATACGAATCAAATATTATGTATCACCTATAAAAAGTATAAAAACCTATGATCACCAATGAACACATTAAAACAATATTTTCAGTTGCAAAAAAAGAACAAAGAGATTAAAACAACAAAAAACACAAAAAGACGTAAAATAAAAAACACAGGGAGATTAAAACAAAAGGCATACAATTTGCTGATTTCTAAAACTAGAGAGCATCGTGACATCTCTTCCTTCATCTTCACCGGTCACCGAAAAGAGTTTACACCAGTGGATGGTGTTGTTTGAGGGAATCGAGAGGCATACAAAAGATGGTCGGTTGCGATTGAGAGAAGATAAACAGTGACAAACCTGATGGGGCGGTGGTGGTGCGAGAGAGAGTCGCTCAAACAGTAGATCCATGGTGATCGTCGGCTCCAATGGGGTAAAATTTTTATTTTAATTTACATCTTTACCACCATGTTCACTATTCTAACATGAAGGTAAAAACAAAGCCACTAAATAAGAAATATTGGCACGTTAATTAATAAAAAACCAAGGAAACTAAAAGTTCTAGCATATATTCATTTGTTAACAAAGAAAAAACCATAAACGAGCATAGTTATTTATGTTATTGACAATAAAAAAACCATTATATTCATTTGTTAACAAAGAAAAAACCATAAAGAAGAAGACCATAACACCAGTTGTAGCAAAAATGGATGGCTCTGAAATTAAAAACTAACATGATGTTCCTTTGTGAACTGCCAATTCAAGTGAAACAAAACAATGGATAACCCAAATATTTTCATAGGGTCATACACATTGTAGCCGCTGTTCTTCATCTTCTTCTTTAAAGGGGCGACAACGGTGGCCGGCGGTGATGATGGTAGTCTATTCTAAGAGCCGATGATGTTTTCCTCTCCACAACAGGTGAATCCCGTCGACATCGATAATGGCGGCAAGGCTTGGTAGTAGTTCTTGGTTGACTGAGGTCGTAGATCGTTTATGATAGGTGGCGTAAATAGTCTCTGATGGGCGGTGATGGTGGAAGTAGAGGGGTGGCGAGATGGTGGGTAAGATAGGCATCTAGGAAACTTGGTGGTTTAGGGTTACGATAATGACCAACGGCGGCCGGAAATCTCCTGTGATGGTCGGCGTTGGGATGCATTTGGGGTTGGGGTCGGCGACATGAGGTGTTTGGGGTGGGGTCGGCGGCAGAGGTTTTGGGAGAACAAGGGAGACGATAGGGTGTTTAGGGTTTAAATTAGGAATTTGGAGAGAGAGTGTCTGCATTAATAAGGAAAGTATTTTATTCTTTTATTAAATTAATAAAATGTCTCTTTTACCCTTTTATCAATTTAATTAGTGTCCTTTAATATTGAGTTATTTACCAAATTACCATAATCAATCCTAACAATCAATTAGTTAATCCTAGGGTCTAAAATGCTTCTCGCATTTCTCGCAAAAAAACTACTTCTCGCATGAACCAACCTCTATAATTATAATATATATAGAGAGTGGTTCATGCGAAAAGTCTTTTTTTTACGAGAAGTGCGAGAAGCACTTTGAACCTTACGATCAATTAATCAATGACTATAATTGATGATGGCATTTTTGTAAATAAATAAAACACTAAGTAAAATATTAAATCAAATTAAGGGTGAAATAGACTTTTGACTTCAAGATCATTTCCTTATCTATCTCCAATTCTCTCTCTTCCTAATTACGTCTCTTTCTCTCAAGACTTTCCATTTTCCCAATTAAAAAACAAACCCTTGTGTTTCTCTATAAACCCACAAATTGAAGGAGGTTGTCAAAGGATATTTGATCGTTTAAAGCAGTAGCAGGTCGATGGTGGTAGCCGCCTCCACCCTTCGCACCACCATCATCACACATGCCATCATCTGTTGACGATCTTCCTAACAGCGCCGATGAACCATCACTACCTCCTCTGCCCCACCGCCTCCATTCGTCGTGATTGAATGCCTACCACCACATCTAGC
>JAUEJL010065138.1:0-17622 GCA_032274825.1 Drosophyllum lusitanicum | reverse complement strand
GACTTCTTAAGCTTGCAGACTCTATCCGGATGCTTGGCATGTACAAAACCCTCGGGTTGAGTCATATAGACTTCCTCTGAAAGTGTCCCATTAAGGAACGCGGCTTTGACATCCATTTGCCAAATCTCATAATCATGAAAAACGGCAATTGCCATGAGTATCCGGATAGACTTCAACATAGCCACCAGGGAAAAGATTTTATCATAGTCTACACGAGTCGTGCTACCCGGACAGGAATCGTGGGAGCATCGTGCTTCACGATCCGTGGAGCATCCTTCACGGTCGTGAAGCCTAGGTCAGATTGAATTTGACCCTTTTGACCCATTTCTCTTTTAGCAGGCTGTCGGGATTGACACTTGGCATGTGACCCAATAGGCCTTTGCTTGATCGGCAGTGATACCCGCCTACGTGTGTCAGTGGGCAGATTCCAACAAAGAGATCTCACAAAGGATGAAGTAATTGATCTAGGGAATTGTGGTACAAATGAGAAACTAGCTAATATCATGACTAAACCTCTGAAGTTGGATCTGTTCGAAAGGTTTAGAGTAGCCCTTGGGGTCAAAGCAGCTAAAGATATAAACTGAAATAGGCAAGGGATGTTGAAATTAGGGAAGGGATTTGTTGGGATGTTGGATATTTGAATAAGTCTTTAAGGTTTTTAATAAGTGCCCTATGTAGTAGGCACGTGCTATCTTTTGTTTGATCTAGTCTTTAGGAAGTACAGTACCTGTATTTCCTTTATTTTTATTTTTTCTGTAATTTGTACTTCCTATTTAATGGCCCCATGCTTTCATTTTGAGTGATCAGATTATTATCAAGTTTTTGAGTTATTTATATCATTTGTTTTTTAACAGAATGTAATATTTATAGTGTACGGCGTTAAGGCTCTCAATTCGGGTCGGGTTCGTGTTCGCGTCGTTCGGGTTCGGGTCAGTTTCATGTCGATCCAATTTCGACTCATTAATTTTCGCGCCAGGTTCGGGTCATGTCAATTTTCCTTGTCGGGTTCGGGTCGACCCATTTTAGCTAAATGTCATCTACGTTGATTTTTTCCGTTTTTCGAGTACGATTTTCCGTTTCAACTATGATTTTCTTTATTAATATTTCAAATTTCATGTTTGTTCTCCAACTTTTGGTAAGAATATCGAAAATGATTTTCATTTGTATTCTAACTTCAATAATCAATGTTCGTTTCGATTGTATTCGAACTTCAAATTCGGTATTTATTTCGTTTTGATTCAAATTTTGATTTTACTTTTTTATTTACCTATATAAATAAATTAATATAATAAAAACTATGATGTATTACTATTCTATCAAGTACCAATAAATAATGTCATTGAACAACGGAATAATTTAAAATTATTCATCATTAAATAGAATTATGAACAAAAGGGGAAGATTGTTAGTCTAATATTTGTTTGTAGTCCTTATGTATTTATTTAACTATGTATTTATATTTAACTAGACTAGTTTAATTGTAATGGGCATGGCCCACTTCTCTTATAACTCTTAGACTAGTTATAAAAACCCATGAGGCTTGAGACCCAAGAGCCTCTTTGTATTAATAGTCTTGCAAACCTAGTTTACAAGGTAACCTACTAACCTTTGTCATATTCAAAGTAATAGAACTATACACATCTGTGTTAACTCTCCAAGCAAAGTGTTCATATTGTTCTTCATTGTGTTCTTCATAGTTCATACAAGAAACAACAAGTTTACTCATCTTTTATCACATATTTGGACTTTCAATACTCCTTATCAGCTTTTGGTGTAAACTTCTGCTACTGGTCCTTCTAGTTGAGAATGAAGCATTGACAACCAAAGATGTGTAGAAACTGATGTCTGGCTTCTTTCCCTTAAGGACTTCATATGGAATCCTGTTGTGCCTCTTTATCCAAAGGGATCTGTTCTGAGTGAAACATGCACAACTCAGCAGCTTCACACTTTGCTCTTAAAAAGAATACCCAAGTGTATTTTGAAAATTCATCAACTATCACTAGATCATACTTATTTCCAGCAAAACTTGCAGTTGCAACTTGACCATAAAGATCCATGTGCAATAGAAAGAATGGTTCTGTGATAGAGAAAGATTGCTTCGATGGAAAAGATGTCTTGTGTTGTTTTCCTTTCTCACATGCAGAGCAAGTTTTGGCTTTGAATAACTCAAGGAAGGAAATCCTGACACAAGTTCACATTTGCTAAGGTTTTGATATTCTTGAAGTGTAAGTTAGAAAGTTTCTTGTGCCACAAACAGTTTGTATCAATGATGTTTTGTTTGAATACAAACAGGTTTCCTTAGTTGGATCACTAGAAGACATATTTAATATCTACACATCTTTGGTTCTCTTGGCAATTAACATTTCTTTGCCTTCACCGATGATGATGGAACCCCTTGTCTTGTTGAAATGGACTTCATTATCTCCATCACACAAATGACTTATGCTTATTAGATTAAATTTCAGCCCTTTAACATATGAGACCTTGGACAACTTGAGGTTCTTATTCTGAGCAAAGCTTTGTGTCATGTCATAGTTCTTGAATAGCCACTATCTAAATATTGTTGCCCTGCACAGAATGAAATAAGGATTAGTAACACTTTGGGCCACTAATTGGTCGATCCTTGTGGATTGCACTTAGCTTTCCACATAACGTTAGGTTTTTTATGTATGATAGGAATAACCATATTATCATTACTAGTTCGTAATTGTTTTGATCTCCATTCTTGAAGACATTCAAAGGCCTTATGTTCTTTAATCTCAAATTTTTAACATTTTTTTATTTTTGGAAGGCATGGAGTTTTGAAGAACTTTCTTAGAATGTCCATGAGTTACCTTGTCAGTCCTCTGGTGACTATGGTTCATCAACTGACTAACTTGACTACTCAACTTTTGAAGTTGATCATGTAAGTGTTAATAGGTACCTTAGATTGACATTTAGATTTTGAAGGTTTTTGACCAATCTTTGATGTGCTGGGTTTAGAAGTAATGAGAGTATCATTACTCTTACTCACAATTCTTCCTATTGAAAGATAATGAGATTTTTCATGATTAGCTAAGCATTGAACACATGATCTATGATCAGCTGATAAGCTGATCATAGATCATCTATCTTTTAATCAGCTGATACAGAACTATTAGCTAATGATTTTTCAGTTTGTATAACACTTGAGATTAAATCATCAGTTTTCAAGGGTGGACAACTATATGTCACTGAAGTATCAACACATTATTTCATATCTTCACTCTTTTCATTTGATTTGATTTTCTCATTAACAATATTATTGCATTCTGAAATCAACACAGAATGTGAATCATCTATGGGAATGATTATGTCTTTCTTATGAGAGTTTTGTGCTTTAACAAATCAATTTGTGAATATGCTCTTTCCTTTAACAACCTTGTGAATGGCAGAATATCAGCTTTGTCTAAGATATTTACATTCTTAACAAAATCAACACTGTAACATCCGAAAACCCGGCCTAGTCGTGAGCGGGTTGGAGGTGGGCGATTTATGTTTGTTTATCCGTGTTAATATTAATTATGTGATTAAAATGGATGTTTTATATCGTATGAATTTATGAGTTAGATAAGTTGGGTTTGGTACAAGGGTTGTTGAAAAATACCTCGTTGTATGTTAAGTAATTTTGGAAGATTAATTAATTGAAAATTGAAATGCCACCTCACGCTAATATAATTGGTAAAATTATATATGTGTGTGTGTGTGTTATAAAGTATGTAGGTAAGTATGTATGAGTGCATGTATGTATTAGTGTATGTATGTATTAGTGTATGTATGCATGATGTGGAAGTATTAGAATCCACCTCATGCTTGACTTAGATATTTGAAGATTGTGTGTATACGTGTACTACTGTGTGAATATATTAGAGACACTTGAAATCTCAGCTACCTCCTCATTTTTGGAAGAATTATCTAGTGTGTAAGTGTGTGTGTTCTTGTGAGTGTTACTTTGAAGTGAAGAAAGCTTTGAGAGCAAGAACTTGAATTCTTGAAATTGCTAGAATTGTGAAGTAATCTTGCAAACAAAGGTTGGCTTATGATTTAGTATGATTCATGATAATTTTGTATGTGTATATGATAAAGTTTTAATGCTAGAACATGAAGAACTCCATTGATGAAAGTTTAAAGAAAACATGATGTGTGGGTTTTATTGGTTTTATGATTTTGAGAGGTTTTGATGAGTTTGTGTGATTGTAAACATGTTATGAGAAGTTTATTATGCTTTAGAAATGTTAGAACTTGATTTCCAGATTTGTGGATGAGTTTATGTGGAGAAAGAAAAAGGCAGAAGCAAAAACAAGGAGTTGCAGGTCTGTTCGCAGAGGATCGCGCCGCGATGGTATTGAGGGTCGCAACGCGACCAGTCTGGTCTGACCTTGTTCATGTGACTTTTGTATAATCCGAATTTCGGATGGTTGATCCGACTTTCAAATGGTTGATCCGACCTTTCACACGTCGCGACGCGACGCCTATTTAGGTCGCGACGCGACCGGGGATTTTTTCAGCAAGGAGATTTTGTTAGTTAATTGTTCATGTTGCTTGAATTGTGTATATCAAGTGTTAATATAACAAGTTGTTTATGAATATTTTGAGATATAAATATATGTGAATATATATATTTATGAATTGGAGACTGATTTTAGTATTGGTGTGTTCTCAGGTACTGTGAAGACTCGGTGACATTAAACAACTGAGCAAGTGCAATTGTGGACAAGAGGTGAGTGGAGGTTTACTCACAAGTGGTGTTGGTGGTAATGGTTATGGGTTACTTGATTTTTCAATATGGATGCTTTGATAGACTGTTTAGTCTGATTTGCCATGATAGACTGTTTAGTCTGATACCTACTAATTGTTGATAGCATGATAGACTGTTTAGTCTGATATTTGTTGATAGTTGACTGATAATTGTTGTTTGAGATCTCTTTGTGTGTTATGTGACATGTGTACATGGTTAATAGTATGTGCACATGGTGTGTGTGACCCGTGTACATAGTTAATGGTATGTGCACGCGGTGTGACCTATACGTATGGTTAATGGTATGCGTACATGGTTGTGGAGGTCAGCTAACGTGTGTTATTGGGCTAGGTTTATCTGTTATTGGTTGCACAGTTCTTGATCTTTTGATGCATTCATTGCAACAGAAGGGGCTTAACTGTACCAAGTAGCAAATAGCTATAGGTAAACCTTTGCTTTGGCCCGCATCGGTTGTAGGTTCTGCAGAACCGCCAATCCTCTAGGTTTGTGAGACTTGTGTGGCTTGTGAGATCTGTGTGAAGATCTGTTTGTATGATGTGTGTGAGATCTATATGTGCGATCAGATGTTGATTACTTGTGCTTAATGCTGATGGCTGTTTGTTTGTAGTTTCCATTCATTTAGCTTAGTGCTAATTCCCCACAGTTGATGTTTTTTGCAGGTTTAGTGCATACAGTTGTTTAGCTGTGTTTGTGGGAAGGAAAATTTGACCAACGCTCTGATATTGTGTTTTGAATAAGAGACGAGCCGTATTTGTTAATCTTTTGTAACACAAATGGAAACTGTATTTTGTAAACAGTGTTTTGTATTTTGTGGGTATTTGTTTAAATGAAATTAGTAAACGCTTTCGCAGCGATTTAAAAAAATGGCTTGAGATTTTCGGTGTTACAAACACAATTGGAAGCTTTAGAGTAATTTCCTCCTATTATTGTTTGAACTTGCTTGGGAATCTATTCATTGACACACTGAGTGGCTTTTCAACAGAGACACACCAAGATTTTACTACTTTTTGAAGGTCATTAAAATTTGTGGTTGCTTCATTGGTTTCTGTTATTAAGACTTCATTAAATATCTTTTGATTAATTAGCTAGTTCTTCTTTCAAAATTGCTATGTGCTTAAGTTCCTCATCTTTAAGACATAATTTTTCTTTAAGTGATTTTAGTTCCATTTTTAGCACCTTTTCTCTTTTAATAGCAGGCTGGAAATCAACACACAAGTAATAAAAAATGGAGTTCTTCTCATTTTCATCATAGTTTACAAATTTATCAACATGATACATAGAAGAAGGATTCCGGTTAGTAGCAGTGTATACTTTAGCAGCATGTTTCATGTCCTCATCAAAGGTACTACTACTAGTATTAGGCATTAAACAAAACTTTGCAGAAATCTCCTCACAAAGACAGATCCTCTTCTGCCCAGTCTTGTTCTTCGGCCATCAACACCTTGTTTTGGGCTTTATTCTTCTCTCAAGGACAGCAACAAGGAGTTTCTTATACTTGGATTCATTATCTACTTTCTTTTATTGCTTAGACACAACTTTAGATCTAGAAGCACTCTTGGATCTATAGTCACTAGAAATGTGACCAGCCCTTACTCAAGACTAGCACTCAACTGTGGAGGCATCAAAAAATTCATTAGATTTAGATTTGACATCCTTTGAAATCTTATTGAACCTCTTCACACCTTTACCCTTCTTGAAATATGTGAACATACTAACCAGCATGGCAGCTTGTTTAAAAATTGTCTCAAGACCATCTAAGTCTTCTTCCTCACAAGCCTCCTCTTCCTCAACTTTACTCTCCTCCTCTTCCTTCTTACTCGAATCTTCATAAACAGCAGCAAAACTTATCACCTTGCTATCTCTAGAGATAAAAGCAGTGGAAGAAGATTTAACCACTTCCTCCATCTCTTTGGTGGCTATCTTCCTTTGTTTAGTAGACTACTCATGGTTTAATAAATTACCATTGAGATCAACCATGGACATAACTTTGATCCTCTCACTATGTCTAAAAATAGTGATAAAGTGATCCCAAGAATCTAGAAGATAGTCAAGGAACTTGTTGACCAACATAAAGTTGGTCTTGGTCAAGTCTGCCCTTATAATATCATTGATAATGTAGTTGAACCTAGTGCATGTCTGAGTAAGACTCTCACCTTTATGAGGAAAGAAGAACTCATATTCCTGGTTGAGAAGCAGCTTCTTGTTTTCTTGAACCTCTTTTATGCCTTCATAGCCCATGGTTAGAGTGTCTATCATCTCCTTTGCAGATTCACAATTAAAGACTTGTTGATAGCCCTCATTAGGAAGAGTAGAGACAATGGCCGACCTTGCTTTGACATCAAGGTTCACTAGCCTTTTCTCATCATCACACCACTGATGAAAGGGTTTAGTAATCACCCTATCAGAGGTAGAGGGTTGATCTTCATATTCAGCAGTAACACTGAGGATAGAAATAGGGACATAAGGACCATCCCAAACTATGTCCAACATCTGGACATCCAATGTAGATAGAAAACAAAAGAGCTCTACTTTTCCACATGGAAAAGTTTTCTGCATTACTTGTGAGTTAACCAATGTTTGGCAGGATTGCTAAAGTAGATAATGAGGCCATTTGGTATAGGGTAGAAGTGGGTGAAGATTAAGATAAAAATATCAAGATATGAATTGTCAAGATACCAGTTGTTAGTCCTAGATTGAGTACGTTACAACAAATGTTTGTAGAAGGGGAAGTTGAATACAAACTTAAGCTATTTTAAATTTAAATGCACACATAATTCCTTTTAATAGAATTCTTATTGATGTAAATCAAAAATTACATGTACATAGAAGGGGAAATTACAAATACAATAAAAGATGACAACAAATTTGTTTAACACATAAACTAGCTTCTCAAAGACTACTAATGTTTAAGAGGTTCAACACATGAACATGTTTTCTACACTATGCTTAACTCTCTAAACTTTCTTTGCTTAAAAGCTAGAGCTTGTTATTTGAGTATTTTCTAGTGAGTCCGACAAGTTGTAAGCTGGAACTGCATGTATATATCAACATCGGTTGGAAGTAAAGTAGCAAGGAGAAAACAATATTTTAATCATAAAGTTAGTGGAGGATAAAGTATAATTATTTTAATCCGGTTCAAATAAAATAATATTTCTTTACACAAAAATACACCCTACTAACAATATTTAAATAATATTTCTCATACCTTTTGTCTTGAACAGTGAGACTTCCCTTTTCATGCTTGTTACTTTTATCACCCGCCACATCTTTTCTGTCTTGAATTTCCTAAGCATGTTGTTGTCGCCATGCTGCTGTACTTGACAAGATCTTCTTACGAAGATAAGTTTAATCTTTTCCATAAATTAAAGTTCTATCCTTTTTGTCCCACTTCACAAAACATAAAGTGCATTTACTTTTACAAAATAGAATATCTAAGGCTATAAAGAACAGCAGACGTTCAACCTTTTGACTTAGAAACTTTTACATAAGAAAGAGAGTAAACCGATAAACAATACAAGTCAAAATCACGACTTAGCTAATCAGTTGTACTAGGATCACAAAAATGAAATTCTCAACCTAAGTCGTTGATACTCAGCAGATCAGAAAAATGCTCAACTAATAACAGATATGCTTAGCTGATCAAAAGATGCTCATGTGATGAAATTGTGTTCAACCTTTGACAAACTTATCAATCTCTATGATCAGCTAACCAATAAGTTCAACCGATCATCTATAGTAATTAGCTTATCATATAAATCTGAAGTATGTAAAATGTACTTAGCCGATGATTTTGGGTACTCAATTGATCTTTTGGTTCCTTAGCTAATACTCTTAGTCACTCGGCTCATAGAATTGTTTCCTTTGCTGATGGTCTTGGTCACTCGGCTAATAGAATTTTTCACTTAGCCGATAGGGCAAAAGAGAATCAGCTCATGGTCTTCTACTTAGTCTTTGCTCAGCTGATCTCAAAAGAAGGATTTAGCTGATCCATCCAATACTTAACTTATGTCCATTGTTACTTCTATACTTAGCAAATTATAAGTTAAAAATCTTAACAACACAAGTTAATATAAAATTCTAGTCTAACTAAAGTTCCAGTTTTGTTATCATAAAATCCTATTTATTTCTATAGACATACTTAATTATTGGGTTGAAATAGTTATCTCCCCAACAAAGAATGATGGGATAAGAAGACAATATGGGAAATGTAAGTATTTTTCTACTAATCTTAAAACTGATCAAAATCGTAATGGCACATCTAGTTTAAGAAAACATTTCCGTAAATGTAAATAAAATCCTAAAAACAACAAGAAACAAACCATTTTGCAATTAAAGAAGAAACTTGCGGGGAGGGTAGTGTGGGGACATGAAAGCATGATGAAGTTAGGATTAAATTTTTTTGTTAAACTTATTTGTAGTAGGAGAGCTACCATTTAAATTTGTTGAACATGAAGCTTTTGTTGAATACACAAATGCGCTTAATGGGAGGGTTACTTTGCCTTCATGACATACGATTGGTAGGGATGTGGGGAAGTATTATATTGAGGAAAGGAATAAGTTGTATGTGTACTTAAGTAACCCAAATAATATTATATATTTGACTACCGATACTTGGACGTCCTCGTGTCAAAGAATTAATTATATGTTAGTCACGGTGCACTTTATTGACGGTAGTTGGGTTATGCACAAGAGGATTATGAACTTTCATCAATTAGATAGTTATAAGGGAGATGACGTTGGCCTTTTGTTGTTGGATTGTATACACGGGTGAGGGATAAAGAATATTATGATCATGACGTTTGATAACGCTACTTCAAACAATATGGCCGTTGAGGTTGTGAAAATGAATTACCTAACATGTATGAAAATGGTTAGAATTTTCAAGTTAGGACTTAGGTGTATGACACATATCTTAAATTTAATCATGAAAGAGGGATTAAAAGAACACACATATAGTGATGATTGTGTACAAAAAGCCGTTAGGTATATAAGACACTCACCACAAAGAATTACCGGGTTTAAGAAGTATATGAAAGAATGCGGATTGAAAACAAAGAAGTTTTTGTGTGAGGAGAAGTCTTCTTCAAGTACAAACTTCAAGGTATTATTTTTATAAATTAATACCCTTAAAGTTGTTGCATATATTTATGTAAAATTGTTGCATATTAAAAACTTTAATATTTTTGTTTTAGATAAACAACTTAGACGGGAGATAGAAAGAGTGCAGGAAAAAAAAACAGATTTTGACACTTGAAAAGCTGTGGTGGGATTTCTTGAAAAATTTAAGACAACAATGGAGCTTGTGTCTGCAACTTCAAAACCTTTGGCCCACATATTTTTTCGGGAAATTCTTGACGTTGATAAACATATTCAAGTGGGGGAAACGAGGCCGTAATTTTGTTTAATGGGTAAGGAAATGTGGTCGAAATATGATAAGTACCGGGCAACATTGGAGAAACTTAATGTGTATCCTGCCGTATTGTTAGATTCACAAATGAAATATGGATTTCTTAAACACACCTTTAAGTTGATGATAAAGTCAACCGCAATGGATGAAGATTAGGTGGAAGATTCAACAATTGAGCTCAAGGCAATATAAATGCTTAGGGATGTTGAAAAAAAGTTGGAGATGCTCTTTATGAAGTATAAGGATGTGTATGGTAATGGATCTTCTCAAGAAGAAAAGAATGAAGATGGGCCGGCGTTTTGTGATGATAGGAATGGAATTTTAGGTTCGTTCCTCAACGTTTAAGATAAGAACTTAACTTCAACGGAAAACGAGTTAAAAAAGTATTTGAGTGACCAAAATGAAAAATGCACCAAAGACTTTGATATATTAAGGTGGTGGAGTCAAAACACCATACATTACTAATCTTGGTGTTTGTTGTATCATTTGTAAAAATGAAATGTTAGATACTAATCTTACTATTTGTTCTTTCATATAGAGATCAGTGAAGTGACATGCGTTGATTGTGAAAAAGGAAAAACACATATCACGATGGATGATTAGTAGTTGATTGGCGGTTTTGGAACATACAGATTTTTAGTTTTATGAATGCTTTTTTTAGCTTTAGATAACTCGAAATGATTTTCTTCTTTTTTTGGTACTTAATGATGTGTACAATTTAGTCGGACTACTGAGTTTGAATCAAGAGTTTTATTATTCAAAAAAGTTGATAATGAATTGAAATTTTCAAGACTAATTCGGGACAAGTACCAAATACCCGGTATCAGTACCAGTACCATATATGATTATTTGGTTCGATATTCACAGTACCATATTCGGACCAAATTTTATACTCGGTAAAATCAGCACCGGTACCGACTGCTACTGGTTCGGAACCGTGCTCACCCCTAGTTCTCATCATCCCACCCCTTCACATATGGAGTGTAAATGTGTTAAAATGTAAGGAATGAACAAGTTATAGTATAAATATTTAGTTAGTAGTACTATGGTATATATGTAGTTCAATGGGCTAAAAGTAGCCACTTGTAATATTATCCATATAATCAATTCACAAAACTACTACTCATATCAAACCACTATTCATTAAAAAATTTCACTTTTCACCCTTTAATTTATATAAACTATATATACATATATATATATATATATATAATAAAAATAAATATTATTTATTATTATAAAAATTGCTTACATTAATTAAACTTCTATTCATTTAAAATTTTCACTTTTCACCCTTTAATTTATGTAAACTATATATACACATATATATTTTTTTTATCTTCTTTCTTTTGGGATCATTCCGACTTCCTTAGTCACTCAGAGAGAGCAGCCTATTGATTAAATTTCCCATTGGGGTTGGTTTAAGGAAAGATCGGGGAAGTTGCGAGTTTTTCACTATCCCGTAGGTAAAATCATTAGTTAGGCTAGTGGGAAAAAATTACTCTGTTTCCGTCTTTTGAAAGAAGTAAGGTGTTCTTCCTTCATCCTCCATCCACACTACTCCCCTAGGACAGTTACCAGATCAGCACAAGCCGCATAAAAGACTTTATCTTTATATATAGAATTAAGAATAATAATAATAAATATTATTTATTATTATAAAATTTACTTACATTAATTATTTCATAAAGGTAATATTTTCTATTAAAAATATAAATAATTAAACAGTAGTGTTAATTACAGCGAAATATATATGTTACTTTAAAACGCTATTTTTTATATAGCAGATTTTTGAAACGTAGCATGTCAAAGGGTAATATTTTAAGTATAATACATAAAATAGTAAACATGTATATTTGGATGCATCTTTATAAGTTCAATTTAAGACTAACGTACACTCCGTTCATGAGTTTTTTAAAGACAAAAAGTGAAGGGAAGGGAAAAAAAGGAAAAAAATGGTAAGGATTGATTTGTGTTCTTGAGTTGTAAGGAAAGTAAAGAAAATGATTGATAAGAATGATAGGGAAAATTGTGTTCTTCAGATTTTTTTTAAGAAGGGAAGGAAAGGGTTGGGAGGGGCAATTTTACTATATTTGTGTCTTATAACTTTCCTTCCACTTTTCGGATGATTGAGAGATGAAGTTTTTCCATCCTTCCATTTCTTTTCCTCCCCTTTCCACCCTTTCCCTTTCCTTTATTTAAAAACGAAAAATAAATTCAAGAACACATTAATTAACTTACTTGTTTTCTTTCCTTCCCGTCCCTTTCCTTAAAAAAAACAACTCAAGAACAGAGTGTAAAAGATTACATACTATAGTGACAAATGTCTTAACACTCATTTTTTTAATAGTAGCTTTATGCCATCGCAACGAAGCACATATAAAACCTTGTTATATTCATATTGTAGACTTACTGAATGAGAAAGAGGACATTCGAATTGAATGGGTCATTCTTGAGTGTCATGACTTCCTATCTATTTTTGGCAACCGTTTTCCAATTAATGAATTAATTAAGCACATCCAAATAGATTTTTGTCATTCATCTACGATATCCAAGGTTCTAAAAAGCTCTTCATTGCTCCGACAAATCTTGATGCTTAACTATGCCGTTAAGAAAAAGGTCAAATGCATAGCGTACACTACGTCCTAGCTAGGCACGCCTTTACCTAATATAAGCCGCACTTTTCGAATCATGTTAATGGTACTAGGCTATATGCGCTCAATATGTACAATACATTTATTTATACTATTATATAAAGCATTTAACATTTTCTCCTATAATATTTTTAAGACTACCTAATTTTAAGTATGTACATATTTTTATGCAAATACTACAAATATTCAAAGCTATAGTCCAATCAATCATCTCTTTAATTACCTCAACTAATTTCTGATAATAGTTGTTTTGACAACAAATCAAACATAATTAGATATTTTTTTTCTTATTTTATTGTTTTTCAAAGATTATTTTAAAAACCCAATAAAAGAGTTGATGTGAAATAAAGTAAAGAAAACAGAAAATTAAATGAGAAAGTAAATGGATATATAGTCAGACAAAAATTATTTGTCGTCGCCGCATTGCGCGTGTACTATCCTAATTAGGAACCCATTCGGATTTACCTAATATAAGCAGCGCTGTTGGAGATACAAATGCAAAAAATAAAATAAAATGGGTAGGTTCTTTTCAACAAGATCCTAAAATTGTGTGGCAGTTATATATGTATGTTATTGTTTGCGCAGAGGACCTCTAGTTTCCATGTCACAATGATATATTTTTTTAATGGTAACAATGGTATACATAAAATGATAAAAACTGCCAAGTAGATAGGAGATATACAAATTGGCAGAATAAAAGATTTCAACTAGCTCGTAACTAAGACCAATGGCCTTTGACTCTAATTACATGAATTAGACAACTATTGACTCCATTCTCAACTGAACTTCTTGCATAGGTTATCAGAATGCCATATATATATATATATATTAGATGACTGGAGTGATAATTTTGAAATATATTAAATTGGAACTAAAAGGTTTAAAATTAAGGTTCTAATCAATTATTTGAAGTACAACTCCAGCCAACTTTTTACTACCTCTCACTGGGCATAATTTACTATTGCTACTATAACTTCCATGTTGGAATCTTTAGACATAAAGACTTATTCACTTTTAATTAACCCTAGAAGAAAATATAAAACCATATTCAAGAACTCATTTTACACCTGGTGATCAAGAAGTTGGGGGATGTTGCAATCAAAATCATTAGACCACCAACCCACGTTATTGCTGGCTCCATCCATCTCTATGAAATCATCAAACTCTTTCGATCGCACATGATCTAGTGATAAATTAGGATTAGTGATGTTGTTGCTCAAGAACTTTTCGATCTCAGCATGAAATTCCCAAAACTTCTCTAATTCCATATTATGATCTGGTTCTGGACCTTCTGGTAAATGTGGTAGTGACCCAGAAGTGTTGCATTCACTAGTGAAATTGTCAGTTGTATTGATCAACTTATTAGAGAATAAGGGATATTCTTGTTGAAGACTGTTATTAGATACTGGTGAAATAAATTCAGAATTTTGAAGGGCGTTAGGCGGAAGATGTTGCATCATTAGAGGATTTGAGGACTCGTTTAATAATTGAAGACTACTAATCATCTTTTCTTGAATCGGGTTCAACTTGAAAGGCCATGATGTCAAGTTAACAGAGTTAGAGATATTAGTGTTTTGAAGGTTTTGCAGTTGGATATGAAGTTGAAGCCTTTCAATGGCGGAATTGCTTAGTCTTTCCATACCATTTGCGTCTTTTAGGTCCTCGCTTGAAACCAAGACTCTATTGGGTTGAGACTGTTTGCGCCTTCGAAGTAGTTTCTTTTTCAACCTAGTGTTCCAGTAGTTCTTGATGTCATTATCAGTTCTTCCTGGCAATTGCGCTGCAATTATGGACCACCTATTGAATTTTCCAAGAATGTTAGAGAGATAACAAAAATTATATAGAAAATCTACTTTATAGATTAAAAAAAATACTAAAACAGACAAATCTAGCTAAGGTCATGAAACACAAAGGAGGAGTATGCTTATAAATCAAGAAAGTTGAACAAGTTAAAAGTTGTAGTCACATATTCTATTAATTCAACAAAAGCATCATGATCAGCAAGTAAAAAGATGGAATAGATTTAGATAGGTTTAGTGAGTATATATGTTTGCCGTTCCAAAAAAAAGTAATTAAAAAGACATGAAAACATTGGTTCAAACTTTAACATACACATAGGAGGTGTTTAATAAGGAATATTAATTGCTTGTTAAAATTAAGTGCCTATCTCCTTTATTATCTTGTTTTGATACAATAGATAAACAAAGAGCTATAATCTAAATTATTTATATGCCTTTCAAAAAAAAATCTAAATTGTTTATAGATATGACTATTTGTGAGTAATTAATTAGCAGATTCAAATAAGAAAGTTGCTATTGATCAAATATTCAAACTACTCATTTTTAAAAACACAGGGCAGATAAAACTGCAATTTTCATAATCAATCCCATAAACTTCCAACACACCACACCCACACAGAAGTACCTGCTGCCTATGCTAATATAGAGGCTGCAGATGATGTTGTCTTCTTCTTCAGAGAATCCTCCATGTTTTATATTTGGTCTTAAATAATTTAACCATCTCAGTCTACAACTTTTTCCACACCTATTTATGCCTGCAAATCATTGTTAATTATGTTAAAACTACAAAAAGAACTCAAGACCCAAAAGTTAAGCAAATCTTTATGAATGCAAATTAATACTATAAGGAAAGAATATATATGCATACCGATCTTTTGAGGAAGTGCGATCCAGTTGCCACCGGTGCCATATTTTTCGATATAGTCTTTGAGTTTACAATCTTCTTCAGGAGCCCATGGCCCCTTCTTCACATTTGCTTTGTCACAGCAAGGCGCTCTTCCCATCTTTCTTCAGTTTCTTTCTTTTTCCTTTTCTTAATCTTCTTATCCTTATATCAGACTTTGTTTTTTGTTGGTGTGTATGAAAATATGGGGAATGGATGTGATGCATATTTAAAGAAAAAAAGTCCTACAGTTCTAGATGTTTTGACTTCTATCTGAATTCTGATATCAAAAATCAGTTTTTTTTTTTCTTTCTTTTTTGTTCTTTTTCTTTCTCTTCAAAAACATAATCCTATATATATATCTATATATACACACACACACTTTAATAAAATTAGTACGTTTGTTAATTAACAAGCAACTCTTAACTCTTTTCAAATAGAAAATGAGATGGATATTTCTTCATAGAAGATTTCAGCAACTTTATTCAAATATATAAAAGATAAAATGACCATATTATTTACCAATAAGCCAAGCCATTTTATTTCTGTTTAATAAATGTATCGTCGTCAATAGATTCACACAAAATTATTTATTTCAATATTATTGGTTGTAAAAACAAATTAAACCTCGTGTTATACTCGTTTCCCACATAACGAGCTTCACTAAAATGAGCCATGCATCAACAAACCCACCCGATCGAGTAGGATCACGAGCTTGACTTGCTGGTTGTGGCCCTTTGATGAGCTCATTAACGAACTATTGTGAAAGCTCTCATTGATTATGGTATCTTCCCCAATCTTTTAAATAAATAGATCGAACAATTAAGATTGAGTAATTTTTATGAAAGGAGTAATGACTGTAGAGAAGGATAACAGCTCACTGGCCATAGTTTCCAACGTGATATTGTTTAATTATATATTTATTCACATTAAAAATATTATTTTAGAAGCAGGGAATTGAAGATAAGGGTCGATTGATGTACGACAAGCACAAAACTATCAAAATTTTGATACCCACCCCCACAAACGAATCGTACGCATAAACTACTACTCATTAATTAATACATTTTTTTAAATAGAAAATAATAATCACAACCCTAAGTGTTATGGATAAGGGTAAAAATATATAGTTTTAATTTTTTTAAAATAACAACCTTAATTTATGTATGAAAAGTTGAAATCTAAGTAAAAGATAATTAAAGTGGATTTTTTTGCAAACACGAAAAGTTGATTATAAACATGAATTATGATTGCTATATTTGAAAATTAATATTTAAGCTTATCGGCTGTGCGTGTTATCATACTCCTTTTTTTAATTTGTGTGTTGATCGAAAGTACCATTTTTTTTATTTGTAATTATTGTAATTTAATTTCTTACAACGTTCATTTAATATAGGTTGCTTAGTCAATTGATTTGAAAACAAGACTAAAATTAACTCAATAGAGGTTAATTTGGAATGGTATCCCTTGACCTAGCTAGCCTTATGTTATGGGAAAGACTCACTACAACAAACATGGCGATTTCCGACGGCAAAATCCGTCGGAAATCCGTCGGAAAACGGCGTTACCGACGGATTTCCGACACGCCGTTTTCCGACGGAATACGATCACCGGAAAAAGGGGCCTCGCTAATAGACTTTTCGACGGATTTGCGATGGGTTTTTCCGACGGATTTACGACGGACCATGTTTCCGACGGATCACGTTTCCGACGGATTTCCGACGGACCACGTTTCCGACGGATTTACGACGGACCACGTTTCCGACGGATTTACGACGGACCGTTTTCCGACGGATTTACAACGGACCACGTTTCCGACGGATTTACGACGGATTTTTAAAAAAATTCAAAATAAAATAAAAACTAGCAAAGCTCGAGTTCGACTCGGTTCCAAAGCTCAAGGCTCGAAACTCGACTCGAACTCGGTCGAGCTTTAATTTTCAAGCTTGAGCTCGACACAAGTAAGTAACCGACACTCTCGAGCTCGAGTTCGACACGAGTAAGTAACCGACACTCTCGAGCTCAACTCTACTAAAATTTAATTTAATAGAATTTTGCAGCAACAAATGTTAATATACATTCTTAAATTCAAATTTCACATT
>JAUEJL010065127.1:981-17624 GCA_032274825.1 Drosophyllum lusitanicum | reverse complement strand
GGAATCAATACTTGGCGTATGACCCAATAGGCCTATGCTTCATCGGCAGTGATACCAACTCGTGTGTGTCAGTGGGCATATTCCAACACATACCCTGTGTTGATTTAGGGGCAGGCATGTCTTACTAGAGGTGCCTCCCTATCTATGGTGCCTATGGATACGGTGTGTCATGTGCAAGTGGGGGTTTGTTGGAGTCTTCCCACTAACACACCTAGGCCGGTATCACTGCCGATAAAGCGCGGGCCTATTGGGTCAGGCGCTAAGGTACGATCCCAACAGCCTGCTAAAAGAGAAATGGGTCAAAAGGATCAAATTCAATCTGACCTAGGCTTCACGACCGTGAAGGAAGTGCCACGGGTCGTGAATCACCGTGCCCCCACGAGTCGCCTTCCGAGCGGCACGGGTCGTGATACATTTGGGTTTCACTGCTCCTGACAGCCTGTGAGGGGTTGTGAAGGCTGAAACTGAAGTGTAACTTGTATTTTATTGGACCATTTGATGGTCCAATCAAAATTCAAGCTTTGATGGGGAATTCTGCCCATCTTAATGCATTTATAAACTCCTCTCTTCCTCTCTTTACCAGCTTTGATCCTTTGTACATCATCTTGCAAGTTAGCACATAGACTACTCATACAAAGAGCGTAGTGAGTCCATTGGAGTATGGCTATCCAAGTTCAGTGATGAAGGTTGTTCCATTTACATTTACAAGTGTTGGTGAGTTTGGCAAGGAGGTTGTTGCTTGCTTGGTGTGGACTTACAAAGGACTTGAGTACAAGTCTCGAGCTTTCATCCCATCACATTAGCAAGGAGGTTGTTGCTTGTCCTTTCTTTTAGTTGCATGTGCTCTTGGCAAAGTTACACCACCTTTGGAATTCATTAGGGCTTTGTTTTGTGTGTTTTATTTTCTTCCGTTGCGTGTATGGCTTCTTAGTGAATCCCAACAAGCTTAAACTAAAAAAAAACAAAATAAGCAAATTGCAAGCTTTCACTACATTATTGTGGAAGTTGTTAGAACAATATCAAGTGAAAAAAGAAGTCATGAAAACTTATAAAATTGGCATTGCTGTTGACGAAAGAAGATTTTTGATAGAAAATGGTAAAAAAGCATTACAAGCCCACTTAAGAAATGTAATGTCTTTACCTTCTGGGAGCTAAACAGAAGTGATCAAAGGGAAATGCCAGTAAATGAAGTTGCAGACTATGTTCATATTAGACCAAGGAAACAAATGAAGAGCATTTTAGGGGATTGATCGACTAGGTCAAATTGCATAGGCCAAATATATCCCCTTTTAAAATTAATTTGGGGTTGAATGATCTCATAGCTATGTTGTGGGCATGTCAAGTGGATATGGGCTTCCGGTGATGGATATGGACTTTGGATGGAGCAACCTGGAGTTTGGAACCAATAATAATCCTGTGGGAGATCAAACTGGATACGTATATGTATGCAAAATTTTAGGAAAAAAGGAGATTGGATTTTCTTACATGCAACTCAAACCAAAAGACCTAGAGATTATTGAAAGTTTGGCACCCAAAGGTTTTAGACCCTTAACACAAACTTATTTATGTTTATGAGTAGTTAAAGATAATTAACGAATATATTTATAATAAAAATGAATTAAAATAATTAAAACTCAATTACATAGTTGGTCCTATTAGAATTAAGGTTATTTCACATTTGGTTCTTTAGGCCAAAAAGTTGCTAAGTTAATCCTTTATTTTAGAATATCGCATCCCACTAGTCCTTAATTTTGATAAATTGAACACTACTAGTCCTTTATTTTAACCATCAAAGGGATAATAATGTATGATTTTCCAAAATAAATGACTATATTTGCAACTTTTTGGTTTAAAGGACAAAACATGAAATAACTCTAATTTTAAAAGGACAAACAATGTAATTCACTCAATAATATGTTTCATTCCGAGGATGACATGTGTCATCCTATGTTGTAGTTTGTAACCTAATGTAATTACTTTAAGGAAATAAAATCGAGTAATTTCATAATTTGTTTGTATATGATGTTTAATTTTTGCATGTTTATGCATCCTTGAGTAAATCTGATTCATATGTTCCGGAATTTTCATTGATATATGTTGTTGTTTAAATCGCAACAATGTATGTTCGCCACTAAATTCATATATATGTGTTTTGAAATAGTAATGGAATTATCCGTATTAAGTTTGTCTTATGAAGCTTAGGTTTGAGTAACACAAAGCCTAGAGCCCTTCTTTCTACTTGCGATAGTTGATCTAGACGTTAGGGCTGGTTTGTGAGTGTGTTTATATATTTATATATGTAGAGAGAAAATTTTATTTGAGAATCATTCTAATGAGAGTACCACGAGTACCATTTATAATTAGCATTAATGTTCATATATAACTCATTAATAGGGGTATTTTGGTGTTTTACATATTTTCCTAATCGTGAGCTATGTCCCGGTTGATCATTATTAAAAAGCGATGCATGATTTTTGTGACAACCGTCAAATAAATGTCCAGGTTAGCCATAAGAAAACCCCAATAGAGGTTTATAATAGCTAAAAAAATTATTTTTGGCCTACGTTATTTAGTAGAAATCTTAGATTCCCTAAAAATTCCGATCATGTGCTTAAAACCCTTAAAAATTGAAAAATCAGTAAAACCGACTTATTAAATGTCAAGATTTATAAATATCTAAAAACACTTATAACAAAAACAATAAAATACATCATTACATATATAAGTTATGTCAAAATATGAAACCTATATAAAGATCAATAAAAGTGATCAATAACTTGAAGGTATTGATTTTTACCAAATCAACAATGTACAAAATGGATCCAACAAACACAATATACATAATATTTATAAAAAAAATTAAAACCAAACGCCCCCCCTCCCCCCCGGTCCCCTTCAAAATCAGCCAGCCCCCCATTTACCCTCTCTCTCCCCACTTGAACTCCCCTTTGCTTCTAAAACACTCCAACGATTTCATTTCCACCCTCACTCTCTCCAACACATCACTTCCTTTCCTCTCTCTTTTCTCTCTTCCTCCCCTATGAATTCCAGCCAAAAACCCGACCAAAATCTGTAATTTTTTGAAAATCATTTCAAGTTCTAGCAAGGATTCAAGAGTAGGTAAAGGTTTTATAAGATTATCTCTTCATTACTTGCACTTTTCTTGAGTTTTTTCTTCTATATTTCTTGAGTTCTTGAACATACATGAACACACAAGTAGGCACATGGGCCTCCTTATGTCAAAATACAAAACCTATATAAAGATCAACAAAATTGATCAATAACTTGTAGGTATTAATTTTTACCAAATCACGTATAAAAAAAATTAAAACCAAACACCCCCCCCCCCCCCGTTCAAAATCAGCCAGCCCCCCTTCATTTCCCCTCTCTCTCACCACTTGAACTCCCCTTTGCTTCTAAAACACTCCAACGATTTCGTTTCCACCCTCACTCTCTCCAACACAACACTTCCTCTCCTCTCTCTTTTCTCTCTTCCTCCCCTACGAATTCCAGCCTAAAAAGCCACCAAAATCTGCAACTTTTTCAAAATTAATTGAAGTTCTGGCAAGGATTCAAGAGTAGGTAAAGATTTTATAAGATTATCTCTTCATTACTTGCACTTTTCTTGAGTTTTTCTTCTATATTTCTTGAGTTCTTTAACATACATGAACACACAAGTAGGCACATGGGCCTCCTTATGTCAAAATATAAAACCTATATAAAGATAATCAAAAGTGATCAATAACTTGTAGGTATTGATTTTTACCAAATCACAATGTACAAAATGGATCCTAACACACACAATATACATAATATTTATAAAAAATTTAAAACCAAACACCCCCTTCAAAATCAGCCAGCTCCCCTATTTCCCCTCTCTCTCACCACTTGAACTCCCCTTTGCTTCTAAAACACTCCAACAATTTCATTTCCACCCTCGCTCTCTCCAACACAACACTTCCTCTCCTCTCTCTTTTCTCTCTTCCTCCCCTACAAATTCCAGCCCAAAAACACACCAAAATCTATAACTTTTTGAAAATCAATTGAAGTTCTAGCAAGGATTCAAGAGTACATAAAGGTTTTATAAGATTATCTCTTCATTACATGCACTTTTCTTGAGTTTTTCTTCTATATTTCTTGAGTTCCTCAACCGACATGAACACACAAGTAGGAACATGGGCCTCCAAGCCTTTAGGCTTGCAAGATGGACTAAGTAATAAACTATCATGGGCTAAGCCCTTACATAATGATCTAGTCTAATAAACAACAAATATACAATAAATAAGATAGGTTACACAAGGCCTACAAACACAATTTAGACTAATAATCTCCCCCTTTTGTAGCCTTGTGCATGATCACCTTCTCCTTTGTCCAAGAAGCCTTTCCCAAGCCCTGAGAGTCTTTCGTTCCTGAACCTTATCTTTGAGTAGATCAGCAGCCCCTGTCAACTTAATGAAAATATCTTGATCTTGAACATTTCTGTTTGTGTAGCAACTTCTGCGGTACTTTCACATACATCTGTTGAGAATACCGTCAGAATAGGCGTTCAGTTTTGAGAACCTCAAGAAGGCTTTATCACCTAGCCATGTTGATATTACAATTCCTTCCGCACCTTCAAAGTCATCATCGTAATCTTCAATGACCGTATATTTTATGAGTTGATTTAATTTGGAACTACCGATTCGGCTTTAGAATTTTTATCTTTCCAAGGTCTGCCTCAGCACCCAACTGTAAGTCATGAAGTCGACTAAGGGTGATTCTCTTTCTCATAAATTCCCTTACGATGGCTAAGCCCCTTTGCTCATCCCTATGCTTTTCAACTTTGCATGCAAGTTCGTCTTCAAGATGAGTGACATCATCCAAACGAAAATGCCTCAATTCAAGTTCATGGAAGTTTTATTTCTTCTCATCTGCCCTGGTTTCATGGAAGTGAACCATTTGGTAGTTGAGGAAGTTGCGTAGGTATACTAGGTTGATATTGACAATCAGATGCTTAGAAGCCACTTTCTCTTTTGGGCTTGCGTGGAATATAGCGGCATATTAGATAGCTCTTTCGTTTTTTGTAGAGTTGAGAATATAGATATCGTCCACCTCGGTTAGCTGTTCTGAGAAGATTTCCGGGATCCTTTCCTCAAGGTAGGGTTCCGCAAATAACTAAGTTGGCCAGCGAAGATGGAGCTTTGATAGGGCTTCCCTAGGCCTGATATTTTCGATTGTTGGCCTTTCTACTAGGCTTCTTTCGTGAGTTGGCAGAGGTTTTGGTCCTCCATGGTACGATTCAGGTATCTGCCACTCACTTCGCTCTCTTTCTCTCCTTTCTGCCTCTTGTTGTTCTCGATTAACGAGGTGTGATGGAGCAATGTTGAACTGACCTTGAGTAGGTGGGAAAGTCTCAAGAAGTTCTCAATTTACAGTTGCAAATGCATTATGTATGTTAATCAAAGGCTGCTCCTCCTCCTCTTCCTCTTCAAATATGGGCCTTTTGCCTTTAGATTTTTTGGTTAAGGCTATAGGAATTTCAGGGACAGTTGGTTTGGAATGGACTTCAGGGATAATGAGTTTGGGTTATTATGGGGTTGCAGGTTTTAGATATTAAGGATTTAGATTGTTTGGGTTCTGGTTCAGGAGTAGATTCGATTCTATGAGTTGTGATTTGAGAACCAATGTATCTCCTCCCAAGACTCTGCCTTTTCTCCCCCTAATGATGACCTAGATCCTCATGGTCATCATGCCTCCGCTTTGCTGACTCCGCTTGGTCTTTGCAAGAGGTTTCCATAATTTCTAGCCTCTGCCCAAACCCGGATATGGTCTTCGTTAGGGTCTTAAGGGCGTCAAGGATTGTGTCATTGAAAGTGCTTGAGGTAGAAGTTTGGACTGCGGTTGCTGGGATTTGTGAGCTGCCATTAGGTTTGATTATTTATTGGTAGGGTTGGCAACGCTATTAAGTTTGGCGTGCAGCAGCTCCTTAAGTTCATCCATTGAATAATCTCGCTCAATTATAGTGGGTGGCATGTTGGTGAGTGTTTGAACATTGGTAGTTAGAGTAGTGACTTGTGTTTCAAGGGAGTTAAGTTGTGTTTAAAGGGATTTGAGTGTGGTTTCAAGGGTTGAAGTTCTCTTGGTTACTTCATCTTTAAGATTCGATTCAAGCCTCCAGAACTTAGAATCCATATATCGTCGTAGCTCAGTAGTAACACTAAGTTCTCTGAAAGGACCCGTTGGCACAGCGATTGATGAGACTGTGTGGCCCGCAGACAGCGTTGCTGTGATGGTGGCACTGGCAAGACTTCCACCCCATCCTCGTGGTTGACCTACTGAAGGTGCCACTACGGGGTTTCTAGCGACATCATGGAGATGCACAGGTGTTATGACTTCTGTCCTAGCAAATTGAATTAGACCTTGCAAAGTAGGTGCTAGACTCAATAGTGGTCGAAAAGTGGGTGTGGACGGGGGAGACGGTCCACTTATTTCAAAGCCAGCAAACTAAGAATGAGCAGCCGACTGAGTATGTGCTATGTCCCCGTGGAATGAAACAAAACCCAATTTAGTGAATGTTGAGTAGATGGAGGGGATAGGTGCATGCACCGGTAGGATGCTAGTGGCTATTTCAATACCATCCTGAAAAGTGTCCAGGCCAGTAGTAGATGTGGTTTCCCGGGTTTTTAGGGAAGAGGTTCTCTCACTCTCATCATTTGTTTTACTGCCTTCACTCTTATCGACTTCTATTTCAACCAACACTACATCGTCTTGCTCAAAAGTTGGTAGTTCACTAAAAGTTCCAGAAATTTCAAATAAGTCCTCGTGAATACTTCCTTGATGATCAGACACTTGGTGAATGCCTGTGGACTCAGCTTCAACCTCCTGATGTATTGACTTGGTGAAGGATGACTGTTTTGTTGAGGTTTTGGATGTCCGGACCTCTGTAACTGTTCTCTTTCTCGAGGACTTACTCGCAGATTTAGCTTTTGATGATGCCTCGGAGTTACAAACCACAAGTTGATCAAAACCAGTTTCGGGATGATTACCCTCACTCTCGTGTATATCTCATCCCTCACCGCTTCCACCACCCCTTTCAAAAATTTATCTCTCTGATCCTCCCTGCTTGAGGTAACCCCGTGCGCTTGAGCCCCTATATTTCTACCACTCGGACCCTCACTGGATTCTACAGCCCCGGGGGTAGTTGCTAACGGATTTGGTAGTACGAGAGGGGAAATCCTTTTCTCTCTCATATACTCGCTCACTATCTCACATTGTTGATTAAGTGTGTGAATCAAGGCAACCGGTATCGTCATTGGTACAATGTTGGGGAAGTCGTCCTTTATCTTAGGAAACCGCTCGATCCGTTACATTAGAAATTGTCCATTAGTAAACCTCAGAGTGATCCTATTAGAACTACGAATTGTGTCTTCGGTGAACATGGTTAGGAACCTCTGGAACGGGATAAAGGTCTTGCTTTTTTGCTTTGCCCTTTTCGCTGAGCATACGCACAATCTCATCAAAGATAATCTTGGCAAAGTCCAGGTTCATGCGATAAGCAACTCCGACCAGCAGTTGTAAGGAGTAGTAAGAGCCGTCGTCAGTGTGGCAATCGATGGTCAAAGTTTGAGAGATGATAGTCGCTAGATAGGAACAAGGTTGGTTCTTTTGAATTGCTTGATTTGGGTAGGTGCATCATTGTATCCTAAGCTCATCATGTAATCAAAAAGTTCATTAGCAGGTGGTGGTTCCTCAAATCCATCTTGTGGATGTTGCATGCGATGCGGGAGAAGCAGAAGATAGCTCATTCGGCGTGTAGTGAGTTGGATGCGTCTGTTGTCAATTCGTCCATTCAGGCACGGTCTGCCTTTTTGAGTGACTCCTTCTTCAAACGTATACCGTATTTGTTCGAAGTATACTTCAGGTTCATGGTAAACTTAACTATTTTGATATAAAATGACCACCTCAAGTCCACCGTCACCACTTTATATTTGGATTACGTGTGTTATTTTTTGTTATGTTTTTTATCAGGGATTTCCAATAAGTTTTTATATATATGGATAAGTTCATTTAAGTTCATTTGTAACCACCATTAATGTTTATTAAAGGGGTACTTTGTTCTTTTATATATTTTCTAGCCATGATTTGAGTTCGGGTAGACCGTAATTAAAGAGACAGCTTTGATTTTCTATTTTCTATTTTCTTTATTTTTCTTTTTTATATATAGCAAGAACTACTTTTTTTGTATTTCATCTTTTTCTTTTTCCTCTACTTCCTTCCTTATTTATTAATCACAATCATTTGCATTTTTATTGAAACCGTTTGAGTTATATATTAATAACTTATACCCCACACATCCTTTCGTTAAATTTTTTGCGTTGACAATGAGTTTGACTAAATCAACTTTGAGTTGCACACGCACACATGCATCTAGGTGTACATGTGCATGTTCTTATGTGAATGAGATGCACACATGCACAAATCGGTACCCGGAAAAAATCTAGTGTTACGTCTGCATATGCATATGCATATCTGCACGAGATGCGAACTTGCATGGTGCATATATGCATGTACATGCACCTATGCAATATGAAAATGTGTGTGAGTTAAAAAATTGAGTGTTATGTGCACATATATGATGTTGTGCTAGAAAAAAATCAAGCAAAAACGAAATCTTTTACTTTGAAAAAGTATAGCAATATGGTTGGCATACTAAAGAGCATATTTTTCTCCTAAATTTGGTCTCATTTTCATATTTTAATACCTTTACATTTGGTAGATATGTTAGTTTTAAAAAGTGGGGTCAAAAATTGAGTATACGGCTGTATTTTTAATTAATTACATGTTTGCCACAACTAATATTAACCTCTAATTAATTATAATCAATGACTATAAATGGTTTTCGCGGTACTCGCAATAAAACTGGTTCTCCTTAAATAAACACTCGTCCTCCCACACGCAATTAATGGTCGGGTAAATATATAAATGACCAAAATACCGTATTAACGAGCATTAACGGTGGCTAAAAATTGTTTTAGCTTTCTTCAAATTAATAAAACATCTAAAATAAACTTCTCCACACACACATATATAAACATATATATATATATATATATATATATATATATATAAACTTCATCCATGATTGCCACCATCATCTAGGTTTTTAATACTCGTATTTTCTTCTATCAAATTAGTAGAAATCCCCACACTTCACATGATTGAATGACAAGATTTAAATTAACGATGGGGTTTGCATGAAACTTTTGTAAACATACATAATAAATGCGTGCACTCAATGATCATAGTACTAATTTATAGAATAATGAAAACCTCGTCAATATTTTGTATTATATTGACAAGTATTTATACAGTACAAAGACTACAAGCGAAACCCTAATATGGAAACCCAATGGGCTCTAGCTTATTTATATAATTGGACCACACCATCCTATTCTAAACCCTAATGTACATATTTCTAATACTCCCTCGTAGTAAGAGCGGTAGAAGATCCGATGCTCACAATAGCGAAAAATAAATGAAAAGATAAAATATTAAGAAAAAAAGAGAATAGATATACAAAAGAAAACTCTGTGGTGGCAAGTCTGTGACGACAGGTTAGCGGCCAAAGGGGCGGGCAAGAAGAGCACCGGCGGTAGGAGTTATGACTGTGGTGGCAGACTAAACTATGGCGGGGGCAACAAGAACCATAGCGGCGGGCGGCGATAGTGGGAGCTACGGAGAGCTACAACTACCATGTTACCAAGAAGCGCGGTAGTAGCAAAAGGTATGACTTGGGCAGCGGCAAGGGAGAGAAAAATAAAGCCATCTCTGAAGGGGGATGACAAGGAGAAGAATACGACAGGGGCCAACTATAGTTCAATGGCGGTGGTGGAGAGGCGGCCGAAGGAATCGAGAGAAGATATGGGATCTAATATGTACTGGTATTGTGTATTACAGCAATAACTATTTATAAAATATAAAAGGTAAGAAACCTTAATGTAAAACCCTAATGTACTCTAACTTAACAAACAATTGAACAAGACAATCTTATACAAAATTGTATTCTACTTATTTCCGATATAGATTTGTTAAAATGTTTTAACATGGTTTGTGTTGTTTTACAGTATAATTTATACAAGTTTATACATATTTGAGAATAAAATAACAAAGTACAAATATCTAGATATGCCTGTTATATCGAACACATTAAATACTTTGTAAAAATTAATTTATGAGTTTTATATCATCCATATATTTATAAAGCATTGTGTGTTTAATTAGACATTAACAACTAATTGCATTCAATTATTCAATTAATTAACTAGCATAATGACATACAATATTAACAAACACATTGTGAATAGCCAAGCCAACCATATGTTCGATTTTATGAGCTAACATGAAAATAATTGTTAAACTAAAGAAAGTACTAGACTTCGATATCCGGCTACATATTAACATATACCATACGTTGAGAATACTTATCATATTTATGGCTTGTGGTTGACAAACAATTTACGGTTTGGGTTCTAGAATTTCATCACAGTGGACAATTATAATTATGTTTGGTTTATCAACATTAATTTCGAAATATGTATCTTGTGTTGTTTAGTTAGTTTATGTGTGTGTATACTAAAAATTTAAGAACACGTAAATATACATATACCCACGGGATATATTAACTTACCAAATTGCCAACGGATAAATTTAATCAACATTGGCTATCAAAATTACCAACGTCAAATTTTAAATCGTCAATTAATGGATTCTCATACCAATGGAATCATTTGTAAATAAATTTACCCATGGGCATTTTTCCGACAAGCCATTTCTATTGGTAAACTGATTTGCTAATGGAATTAGCCTATTTACAATTAGATTTCGTCCGTTGGTAATCGCAGTTTCTCTAGTAGTTACAAGTGTCTATCTAAAAAAAGAGAGTTTTCATTAGGTATATATAATGGTTCCTATGTAAACATGTAACGATCATACACATACTATAACACAACATAATAATCCGTATGAAATACATGTGAAAAAGTTGTTTCCACCGGATTATGGAATTGTACATAGGTAAAAGCTTCTAGATATTTAGCTTATAATTAAATATTAATAAATTTGTGATAGTTTGATGACATACAATTAAACTTAATGCATCAAGCTCAAGAATTTAGACTTTTGTATATGCAGCACCTAGAAACATGTGTCCTTAAATATCCGTTAACATATCTCCATTTCCAACAGATATTATCAATAATCGATCATCTTCCAATTTAATATCATGAAATATTATCATCTTTTTAGTTTTGGGAGATCAAAAATTCTCTATATTTCAAAGATTATATGTTCACAACACTCTTTGCTTCACACCGTAATACAAAAGGACTACCAAGTGACCATCAAGGGAAAAGAGGTAATTTCAGCGGTTCTCAAGCCGACCCATCAATACTGGCCATCACGGTCCAACATGGATCTTCTCCTTCAGCCACATGAAATTGGGGTTTTCTTTTATTATAAAAAGAAGGATAATGCAGAGATGTCATTGAACACGGTGGTGAAGACCCTCAAGACATCACTTTCGGAGGTACTGTCGACATTTTCCCCATTTGCCGGAGAGATTGTTTCAAACACCCAAGGGGAAACGGAGCTCAAGTGCAGCAACGGTGGTGTGGAATTTATACATGCCCAAGCTGACGTGGAGCTTAAAGATTTGGATATTCATCACCCCGAATCTTCTGTGAGTGGGAAGTTGGTCCCAAAGATAAATCACGGTGTGTTTTCTGTTCAGGTAAAACCAAAACGCTTGACATATTAATAATTCATCTAGTGTAAATTTAACATCTTCATGAGAGTGATAGGTGAAAGCATGGTGGAGCTCTAAGAGTCAAACCATCCCATTCAAATTTCTTTTTTTCAAAAAAAAATATATAAAATCCATTCTTTTTACGGTAACTTGTTTATGTGAACCCACTCATATTTTTGTAGATTAAATCTTTAGGATTGCTATATAATTTTTCTAGCTTTGTTCATACCAAAAGTAATTATTGTGGTAAATTAATCAAAACAAAGTCAAAGTTGCCGAGAAATTATTAGTCATGTTGACTTTCGTAGAAGCAAAAGAAAACGCCCACACCCTCAACCTTCAAAAGTTGGTTTATTTGTTCCTAAAAACTAAAAACATGTAGTTAGAGGTGACAATTGTGTTGTGTTCGCATTGATGTGTTAAGGGTTCGCGGGTTGGTATGTCAAAATCACTTTACCAAAACCGGACCCGTTTATTTATTTGTGTCGAGTAATTCAATGTATTCATAAATATTATATTAAAACACTTAAAGATTTATATCTACAAACTTAAAGAATTAAATTATATAAAAACACTTTATCATAAAGTTTCAATTTTGAAAACACTCTGATTATAAACATCATCCTTTAAAAAATATCACAAAATACGGGGCTTGTGCGGAAGCATGGGCTATCATCCACTATCCATCTACTTTTTTTACCATATGATCTAGGAATACTTGAAATGGTCAACACAACCCGTTAAAAACTAGGCTTAGTGAGCGCACAAAAATAGCCTAGCATTCCATGTAATGCACAGCGAATTGCACATAAATGAATATCTACAATAGCCGGCTAGGCCACACATAATACATTCTAGCAATTAGATTACCACACAAGCTTACAAGATGCTACCCAAGCCATGTAAAGACCATACAAGTTGTATAAACGCTACACATTCCACACATATACGTCACACTGTCCACATTTGCCTATATAATCATACGTACACACTACGCCAACTAGAGCATACTACATCATGACACTACATAAGTGGACATATAATCACAAATCACGTTAGGAAGAGTAGTGATACTCACCTCAAGTTCTTTCTATGATCACTAACAGATTCATCAACCAACAACATGTACTTAAACTAGACAACAAGTATTGCCTACACATAATTATCAACTTTTAATTAAAATGCACATGTTGTTCTACAAACTTAACTAGACATGCCTTTTGACATGGGTGTGTCAACCTATATGGATACACAAAACACGCATACACCGCATGCGATGCCCTAACTTTGCCACATCATTTTACTATGCCCTATGCCCAAAGCCCTAGGGGGTCTCACTAACGTACAACGCGACCAATGTTAACCCTGGACACACCCATGTCGGCCATAATTCTGTAGCAATTCAATCGGAACAGCTACGTTTCCACCAATAATCATCTCAAAACGACTTCTAGTGTTTACACCACTTGAAAATCCCAAAATAAGCACATATACCATCTCAAAACACTTAAAAGCACAATATTTGATCTTCTTATGATCAATTTACACAACCTTATTTTTTACCCATGAACTAAAGTTACTTCATGATTTCATTATAATAACTCATAATTTAGGTTAGAAACTCATCTAATCTCCCCAAAATCAGTATCTAACGTAACTGACTACATCATTAATACCCGAGTGGGATTCTGGAACACGATTATCCTTTAAATTCTTCCAAACGCCCATATTTAACACCAAGTATAGTTAGAATTCATACCATGATGCGTATATGACAGAGATTTGACAAATTCATTACAATTGGGTCAAAAATCAAAATTTCTCTTTGTTTCTTCGTTCTTCTCGTCACTTCCACACACACTCCTTTGTCCTTTCAATTTTGACTTTTTAATTCAAACACCCATGTTTATACTTAGTCTAGTTTATCTAGTTGGCATAACAAACCTTTCAAGTTCATTTAATTTTATTTCGGCCTCAAAACTACTTTATAATAATAAGCTTTGCAAATTGTTACTTTTAGTTCCCTACACTTTATTAAATGAAAATGTACTCACTTTTGGGTGTCATAACTTGTCATTTAATTTGGTTAGTAAAATTGAACATAGTAATATAGTTTTCTTCCTTCTTTATAGTATATATAGAGATCACTCACTACAGTTTAAATAAAACAGGTGACAGAGTTAAAGTGTGGAGCAATTATATTAGGATGTGGCATTAACCATCAAGTAGCTGATAATTATTCTGTAAACATGTTTTTGGTTGCATGGGCTAAGTATGCAAAATCAAAAACAAGAACTGACATTCCAGCTTTTCGACCCTCAATCTTGAATCCACGACAACCAATTCGATACGATTCTTCAATTGATAATCTATATATGTCCATACAATCTTTCCCTCCACCATCTTCATCAATAAACCAACTTTCCAATCGCATCTACTACATTCCATTTGCATCCATCAATAGCCTTCAACTTGAAGCTAGCTTAAATTCCAAAGAAACAAAAATAAGCAAAGTGCAAGCTTTCGGCGCATTGTTGTGGAAGTTATTAGCACATGATCAAGGGAATAAAGAAGTCAAGAAAACTTCTAGAATTGGCATTGTTGTTGATGGAAGAAGATTTTTGAGAGAAAATGATGAGAAAGCATTAGAAGCCCACTTTGGAAATGTACTTTCTTTACCCTTTGGAAATGCCACTAAATGAAGTTGCACAATATGTTCATAAATTTTTGGCAAAGGCAAAAAATAAAGAACATTTTAGAGGATTGATCGATTGGGTTGAACTACAACGACCAAACATTCCCTTTTATAAAATTGGCTTCGGACTAAATGAGTCTCAAGGTGATGCTGTGACACTGTCAAGTGGATATGGGCTTCCGGTGATGGATATGGACTTTGGATGGGGCAACCCGGAGTTTGGACTTTTTAATCTTCCTCTTCCTAGAGGAGATCAAATTGGATACGTATATATAATGCAGAATTTGAGGAAGAAAGGAGATTGGATTGTCAACATGTATCTCAAACAAAAAGACCTAGAGATTATTGAGAGTTTGGCACCCCTTGTTTTTAGACCCTTAACACTAGCTTATTTAAGTCTATGAGTAATTGAAGATAATTACCTAATATATTTATAATAGTAACGAATTAAAATATATAAGAGTGAATTACGTAGTAGGCCGTTTAGAATTAAGGTTATTTCATATTTGGTCCTTTAAGCTAAAAACTTGCAAACATAGTCCTTTACTTTCAAAAATAGCACACTATTAGTCCTTTAGTTTAAAAAGTTGAACATGAGTAATCATTTATTTTAACAGTCAAAGGGCTAATATTTTGCGTTTTCCCAAAATAAAGGATTAGGTACACAACCTATTGGTTTAAAGGACAAATTATGAAATAACTCTAATCTTATTAGGACCTACAATGTAATTCACTCAATAATATGTTTCATCCGAGGAGGATGCATGTGTCATCCTATGTTTTAGTTTGTAACCTAATGTAATTACTTTACGGAAATAAAATCGAGTATTTTCATAATTGGTTTGTATATGATGTTTGATTTTTGCATGTTCATGCATCCTTAAATTACAAATCTGATTCATATGTTCTAGAATTTTCATTGATAAATGTTGTTGTTTAAGCCTCCACAATGTAATGGTCACCACTAAATTCATAGATGTTTGTTTTGAAAAAGTTATGGAATTATGGGTACTAAGTTTGTTTTATGAAGCTTAGGTTTGACTAACACAAATCTTAGAGCTCTCCTCTCTACTTGCGATGGTTGATCTAGACATTTGGGCTTCTTTGTGTGTGTGTGACATGTGTCCCGGTTGACCATTATTAAAAAGGGGGTATTTTAGTCTTTTACATATTTTCTGAGGAGTATTATTTGTAGTCACCATTAATGTTCTTATATAACTCATCAGTAGGGGTATTTTAGTCTTTTAAATATTTTCCCAATGGTGAGTTGCGTCCCGGTTGACCATCATTAAAAAGCAATGCATGATTTTCCCAAAATACCACTAATTAATGTGTTCTTAATGTAGAAGTAATGAGTCCTTTATAAACTATTAATGACTCGACATTTTTATTGATCATTGATTTATTAATTCAGCGACAAATATTGGTACTCACGCTTCTCTTGAATAAGTGGTTCCCAACCCTCCCCTATATATGTTTGTGTGTGTGCATATATATATATATATATCTATATATATATATATATGTATGTATGTATGTATGTATGTATGTATGTATGTATGTATGTATGTGTGTATAAAGGGGACGTTCATTTAAGACCCGTTGTTATTGCTAGTACCACAAGAACTAGTCTTGGCACTTAATTATATTAGATTAATTAATAGATATTTATTCGTAATGGATCATTAATGACTCATTATTGCCCATATCAATGGGTTATTAATGATGCATTAATTATAGTATTTTGGGAAATCAAGTCCTCTCATCGATCACGATTGAGTAAATATTAATTACCCAAAATATCTTTATTAATAAGTCATTAATGATGTTACATAACGTTCTCGTATAAAAAATTGTTATGGTTTTAAATTATATACATATATATATATATATATATATATATATATATATATATATAAGTTGGAGATTCAAATAAGAATGAATATTTATGTGAGAATAAAAGACTTAATCCTCAAGGTTCGTTTGATTTTATGGGATGTTTTATATTTGGCCCTTCATTTTATTGAAAATCTAACGATGAATTGCTAAGGCTAAAGTACGACTATGAGATCTAACACATGAACATCTATTAGATGGCTATGATTTGTTCTTGCAATCTCACCTAAATATCCATTATCACAATAAGCTTGGGGGGGGGGGGGGGGG
>JAUEJL010065116.1:0-17626 GCA_032274825.1 Drosophyllum lusitanicum | reverse complement strand
CATTGATGAAGCTTGTATGTAAACTTGGCAAATGGGTTTTACATGTTTTGGTGTTTTAAAGGGATTTGATGAGTTCTAGATGTTGGTTACAGGTTATTTGAGGCTTAAACATGTTTTAGAAGTGTTTATAATTGATATTAGATTCGAATATTGGATTTTTGTAAAGTTGAGTCGGCTGGATTTTTGGAGAAGATGATGCAGGTTTGGACGCGACGCGACGAGTCATTTGCTCGGACGCGACGCGTCCCCGCTAAGTTGACGGATTCTTGAAATCCGAAGATGAAATCCGATGAGTGAAATCCGGGATCTTGGAATCCGACATTACAAATCCGACACCAGGAATCCGATGGGTGAAATTCGAGAAACACGAAATCCGACAATTGAGATCCGGATTTGGGGAAATCCGACATTTGCCTCGACGCGACGCGTCGGTTTGTTGGACGCGACGCGTCCGCGGTTTTTGTGGATTTTGATGTTTGTTTGTATTCTTTGATGCTATATGCTATATGTGCATTCCTTTGTAAACTTAGCATGTTATGCATTATTAAAAGAGATATAAATATATGTTTTGATATATATTTATGAACTGAATACTGATTTCAGTTTATTATGTTCTCAGTTTATTATCCTCTATAATTATATACTATATGATGAATAATATTTTATAAATGGTAGCTATAAATGTTGTGTTACATTGGCTGAATCACTACAAGAAAACTGTTGATTTGCCATGGCCAAATCCGTCGCTATATCAAATTAGCCACGGTTTGCAATAAACTCCATCCGTCGCTATGTGGTCGTCGCTAATTTTAGAAACGGAATTAGCGATGGATTTAGATCTTTGCAACGAAATTTTCTGTCGCTAAAGTTGTTGCATTAGAGACGGCTTAGCGACGAATAATTAGCAACGACTTTGCGACAAATTTGCTACGGTTTCATTAGAGATTGTTTAGCCACGGGTTTGCCTTGGAATTTAGAGATGGATTTGCCACGGAAATTTAGAAACAAATTTGCCACACATTTTTTTGGTTTAGCAACGGATATTTAAAAAATTAAACTTTTTATAAAACATTTTTTTAATAAAACAAGAGTGTTAAGTGGGAAACAAAACTTTTTTTATATTAATTGTTTAAAAAAATAATTATATAAATATATATTGTCAATTTTTTAATAATTTTTTCTTTTAAATTCTTTTTAAACTTAACGTTATGAATATGTGAATCCTATGAACACAAAAGGAAAGAAAACTTTTTAGATTATAATTTTTACATTTTTTTAATGGTTTGAATAGGTTTTCTAAATTGTAGATTAATTTATTTGTGATTTTCCATACAAATCATTTAAAATGAAAAAGGTATATATAAGGGTAGTTTAGTACTTTCAAGTTTAGGAAAGACCAAGACCGAAAGAAGATCGGGTCGGGAAAGACTAACACATAAATTAATATCCTGATTTGAACCTCGTGTGACTTTAATTAAACAAAAATAACCTATATTCACTTATATGATCCAAGTATAAAACATTCATGTACCGATGTTGACCATTCGTGAGCATGGTTTGGTTTTCAGTCAAAAGTAAACTATTTAACCAGAGGTTCGGTCATGGTTATAGTGTGTTTGTGTGTGAACAATCGATTGAACATAAGTAGAAATCCATGAGAAGCCACTATCTTACATATTGGACAGGTTTGACTTGTTTGAACAAAGTAGGAACATATTTGATCACTAAATATGATCGTAATTCACATATTTGAACCTTTGCATTGCATTGAATGAACAATAGTTGATCTTGATTCACTAATTTGTACCATGTAAAATCTTGTTTGACTAATGCCAATCATAATTCACATCTTTAATTTCAAGTTTAACTATAACAACCAAATATGGTGGTAATTCACATATTTAAATCATGCATGACTTTGATTAACTGAATTAACAAAGTTTGACCATAACCGACCCATCACACTTCGGATGCTATAACTAAGTTTGACATTGAACGACCAATGTTAACTATACCTATAATTAACATTTTGATACAACCTAGCAAAGAATGTTGAAAATAGTCAATAAATAATTATTAAATTTAGAAATTGTCATGATCTACCGTTAAGAGACGAATTTGTTCTCTTACTAATTTTCTACACATTATCGATAAATTCAAAAAAACGTTGCAAATCTATTGATAATTAGCTATAATTTAGACAAAAATTGTGTCATGCTTAATCTGCAATGGATTAGCGACGAAAATACTAAAAACTTCATAACAATTTATAGACAGATTTTATGTGGCTAGTTTGCTATGGGTTAGAGACGAAAATAGAATATACACTTTAAGCGTTGCTAATTTGTCGCTAATTAGCTATTATTTAGAGACAGATTGTATCCCTCGCTAACTTGCAATAGTTTTTGCGACGGATTTAGTTTATATTTAATAAATAATTATTAATTCTAAAAATCGTCTCTCGTCTGTCGCTAATTAGTTACAATTTAGAGATAGATTCAATTTGTGGCTAATTTGCAACAGATTAACAACGAAAATGACACAGAATTCCAAATCGTTGCTAAATCGTCGCGAATTAGCTACATTTTAGAGACGGAATATTTGTGTCTCTAATTTCCAACGGATTTGAGACGAAAGTAATATATTTTTAAAAAAATTAATTTTTTAATTAAATTTGTCGCAAAACTGTTGGTGATCCGTATCGACAGATTTTAGGTGTCTCTAAAATCCATTGCTAATAAGTAGTTTTCTTGTAGTGAATGACATGTGTTTTTATTACGTATAAGTTTGAGCTAGTTTTGTATTAAACTATAAAATATTAAGGTACTTATGTTTAACCTTCCGGGTCATATGAAGCTATTATCGATAAATGTTATGACCTTATCTTAGACTCCAACATTCAGAAGAACGTAAAATAGTAAATTTATCTATAAATAATTTCTAAACCAACCAATCGTTGTTTCTATTGCACTAAATCAAAGGAGGTGTATCGTCAAATTTGGTTATTTTCAATAATGCAATAAAATAATACATTTGAGATGAAAGAAGTATAATTCGTTTAAAGGAAATGATTAAGAATCATTAGACTTTTGACGGTGTTGCTTTTAGAGTGTATGGTGATTATAGTAGTTTAGGTGAATGTTAATGAAAATAAATGATATACCAGCTCTATACGTTTATAAAGTGTGAGCTCTATATATTAATTAATTTGATTCGATTGAAGATTAAAAATATTATGATTGTGAAAATTATAAGTTGTACTTGTGAGTTCTAATCAATTTAAACAACTGCTTTTTTGCATATAATTGAGATTTGACTTTCCAACTGTATGTTAATTAGAGGGTAGGATAACTTGGATAAACAACGTTTTTAAGGGGTATTACTACAAGATGACATAGTAAATGTCTTTTATTTCCATATATTATATTGAGATTCAAATTTCCTTTTCTTAGTAAATTTACAGCTTTTAATAAGTAGATTAAAGGAAATTGAAATAAATACTTTTCAAATTGTTAATTGTATGTTTTCTAAATTTTGTTTTTATTATATTTTTTTTAGGTACGAGGGGTAAACTTGTCATTTTAAATTACTTAAAATTTAAGAGTTTAAGTAAAAAGTGTTAAATGTTTTATAATGTATTGTGTGTGTACGTATATATATACTTTGTAAATTCTTTACTTGGAGATCAACGGAGATTACATATATATTCCAATATATAGTTCGTGTGGTTCAAAAGTCAAAATCAATTGCTTGAGTGAAGTAATCCAGCACATTTATTAAACATATATTGCGAAGTTACACTTGTTCGATGTGAGATAATACTTGACACTTCTAAAGTAATTAATTTTCAGCTAAAGAGAAACATATATAATTAGGAACTCCAGATTTTGATGTTATATATAATTGAAAAGAATGACGTAGATTACAAAAAAACACCAGATTTAAGCCGGCCAAAGTCTTAATCTGATGCATGTGGCCAAAAACATTAATCTCACTGGGATGAAACAGAAAAAAATGACTAGACAGTTTAATAGTCTAGTAACACCAAAATAATGAATTTTACAAGCAAATTTACAGTTTTAATTAATCAATGAATTTCCATCTCATTATGATCTACGTACGTACTGGCAATGTTTAAATCCGAAACCATGTGTTAAACCCGTGGCACTCTCACGAGTATATTTCCACTTACGACGCTGCAAAAATAATGCAATTATATATTAAACGGTGAGAAAATTAAATTAAGTGGTATGATATCTGAAGTTGATCGACTATACATACATACATATATATATATATATATATGTATGTATGTATGTATGTATAAAACTACCTTTTAAGATAATAGTAACAAAAATCTGCCAATATGAATGTTTGAATGGTCTCTGATACCAACACCATTGGGACCCAAAAGTAGCCATGTCCAATTAAGAACAAATATGCTTCTGTTGATTCATACACCTGAACAAAACATAATATATATATTAATTAATTAAACATCTCATGAGAGATCGATGGTACTATATAAAATAGTAATTTTTACATCCAAAATACTAAGTTAATTTGTTATATAAAAGATGCACATATATAAAAAATTAACATAGTCAAGTCATATATTATAGGTTTGAAAAGCTTCTTAATTATCCTAATTAACAGATTAATTTTCAACATATGTGCATTAATTATGCTTTTAGGTAATGAATACAAATGCTTAATACATCAACCTAATCAACTCTTAATCTTTTAATGATGGAAGTGATCAGTAATGAACTTAATTGAAAATGGAAACTAACCCGAATAATCCAATATGCAGCCCCAAAAAATCTTGAAATTCCAAGTGCAAACACATAAAGCGCGGTAAATGGTTCTATCACCTGATCGATATATATTTCAACACGTACAGTTGATTGAGCGATATATATACAACTTAAATATATTAGTTTCTACTTGTATATATAATTAAATTGATCAGGTAGCTAGTGAATATTGTAAACAAAACCGACCGACCTGTGTTCTCTGCATCATACGAAGTTGAGGAAGTACTACAATTGCCTCTAAGTATACTCCAAATGCCCACATCACCTTAGTAAAATGGGTAATATAGGTATTGGGGTGAACAAATATAGCCACAATAGCACAAGGAAGCAACTGCATGCATGCACCAAAGAAAATTATATATATATATAGAGAGAGAGAAAACAAAACCAAAATGCATATATATATATATATGTGTGTGTGTGTGTGTGTGTGTGTTAAATAATGAAAATTAATGAGGATCGAGGGTGAAATTAATGTCTTCAACAAGCAACGATATTGAAATAAAAAAGGAAAAGTTGCGTTTACCAGATAAACTTTGGGTGTTTTGTCGAGATGTGCATTATATGTCACATAGAGCTTAAATCGCATCATGTAAATGACCCAAGCAGTAGAAACCAACGCAGCAATGTCAAGTAATGTGTGAATGTTATGCCCAATTTCAAAGCTACAGCAAATTCTTACAGCTAGAACTAATGCAGTTAGCTCTTGTGTCTGTAACGAAAGCCCTACACAAGAAGAAGGATCCCATAACATATTTATAGATTAAAATCGAATTAAAGCAGCTGCGAAACCAGGAAAAGGTTAGCTAAATATTTTACGAGATGATTTGTACACAACACATTTTAGAAATACGTATTTAAGGGCATAAATATCGAAATAAGTATTTATTATTACGTATGGTTAATGTGTGTTTGTGTACAAATCACTTTTATAATATTTTAAATGGTCACAGGAGTATATATATGAAATGGCAAGTACCGGAACATGTTTTTAGGGTTGTGAGCTTGTAAATCAGAGCTATTATTCCCACCGCGTGAATAGATTCCGAGGCAATGAAGAAATTATTGTAGTCTGTGACGAAAATTTTGAGAGCGGCGAGCGACGAAATCATCGCTGTCATGGCTAACAAAATCTTCACCTTCATCGATTGCCTTCGAACCAATGCAAATAACTTGTCCACCGACGACGTTGACGACGACTGCACTCTTTTCTTCCCCATGATCGGAGATTTTCGTCGGAGATCACCCCCTCCGCCTCCTAGAAGGTTGTTAAAATCCTTCTTTAAGGTCGCCGGAGGTGGAGGCCGGAGGTGGAGGGCGGTGTTAGAGGTAGCAAAACGTACGGTCGAGCAGGAACAAGACGACGGAGATAATGGTGGTTATTGGGTGTATATATATAGTTGGCTAGGCTTGAACACAGTGATGACACGTGTATGTGTTTAATTTGTGTTGATCTATATTTGGAATAAACTCAATGGTTTAAATACGAGGATTAGAGGTAAAAATAGAATCAAAATTAACCACAAACTATCATGTCAAATACCGGTTTTCTCAAAGAGCTTGTAGACGGAAAAAATGTTACATTATTGAGAAACAGTTTGTCAGAATCTTAGTTCCAACATATACAAAGGTCCTCTCTAAATATTGCAATTAATTAGTACGTTACTTTATATAACTAGTTAGTACGTACATGTATATCCACCACTCAACCAATCCTCTTTTTCTTTTTTTAAAGGTAAACATTAGGGGTGAGCACGGTTCAGTTTGATTCGGTTTTGGCATAAAACCAAAAATTTTGGTTTTTGAAAAACCAAAACCAAAGTCGTTTGGTTTTGGAGTGGTTCGGTTTTCGATTTTGAAGACGGTTTTTGATTCAGTTTTCGGTTTTTGGTTTTTGGTTTGGTTTTACAGTTTTTCCTTTTTAACCATTAAGATATGAAGTCATACAACCATCATTGTAAAGTTATGAAATTAAATATGATTGAAGTTATAATATTAAAACATCAAGATGCGTACCACCTAATTCAATATACATTACAATTGATACAAATAAAATTTCTGTCAAATGTTTAAACTTTAAAGCCAAAGTTGAAAAAAATTAAAAAATCAAAGCAAATGGTTAAATAACATATTAGGAAAACTAAAAATCGAGACAAAGAACAACCAACTCCAGATGAACTACATGCAATTCATAAAACTAGAACCTGAAAATTGAGTCAAACAACTAGAAATGGATTTTTATTATTTTATATTAAGCTAGAAATGGCTAAAATCGAGAAGAAGTAAACTTGTCGACTCGAAATGAAGTGATATTTACAATATTGCTCCTTGGAATGGTTCGGTTCGCTTTTTTCAGTTTTTGAAATTTCAAAAACCGAAACCAAACCGAAAAAGTCGGTTTTTAAAATTTTGAAAACCAAAACCGTCGGTTGCTATATTGGTTCAGTTTTTTCGGTTTCGGTTTTTTCTACTCACCCCTAATAAACATCCACTCACAAAATCTACTTTGTTGTTTACTATAAGACTTGAACACTAATCTTTTAAAAGACAACTTTTTAGAATATCTGGTAGAGTCTTTCAATAAAAATTAAAGTTTTGGATAATGTTTCATATATTATCAAGTTAATTGTCAAATTCGTTCTTTAACTTTTTCATTTCTTTTAATTTGGTCCTTTAACTTCAAAAGTGACCATGATAGGCCTTGAACATCCATTTTGTCACCTAAATGATCATTTCGTTAGTTGACTGTTAGTCAACTCTGTTAAATGAAAGTAAAATGACAATTTTACACTTATTTTTTTATTTTTTCCTTAAAACTAAATTATGAATATTTATTAATGTCATAATCTATTATTGTAGTCAAAAGTGATGAGTTAATGTCAAACAAACAAACACACTCTCTCTCTAGACAACCACCATCGCCGCCACCCTATCGCCGGCCACAATCACCACCACCACCACTATAACCTACCACAGGGTGAAAGCAAATGGGTGAAATAAACGAGAAGAGAAAGAGAGAGGTGATGAAAGCACCAACACTATAACCACCACCACTGTAACCACTTCTGAGCACAGTCGATGCCACCTCATCTCCTTCTCTCTTTCTCGTTGTGAAAGTAAAGTCGTCGCTCTCTCTCTCTCTCAGTGAAACCGCCAACCACCGTCGCCTAGTTTTCAAACAGATCTAGGGTTTTTACATGATTTGTGTATAGATCTAAGGTTTTCACACGATTTAGGTAAAGATCTAGGGTTTGTGTTGCACAGAGGCGTTGATGTTGGTTAAGGGTGGTCTTTTCGAACATACATAAATGGTATCATCATTCCTGTTGTGTTCTCTACATAACTGGTGTGATGATGGTGGTTTAGGAGATGATCAGCTAGGAGTGGTGCTGGTGGTTGAATGGTGTGGCGGTGTCGGAGTTTGAGAGGGAAAAAGAGCCAACGATATATAAAAAGGAATCATGGTAACTTCTACGGTGGGCGGTTGGCGGTTGGCTGTGGCGGCGGTTGTGCTCAAGGGTGGTGGGGCGGTGGTAGGGAAGGTGACAGATGAGAAAGTGAGAGAGGGTAGAGAGAGAGTTTGTTTGTGTATATGGAGAGAGAGAGAATATATAACTTAAAATAATATTTAACTATTTTTGAATATTTTTATATAGAAAAAATGATAGAAGAACCAAAGTACCCCTGATTTAACAGATTTGACTAACGTTTAACTAAATAAATGATCATTCGGACCAAAAAGTGGATGTTTAAGGCCCATCTTGGTTACTTTTGAAATTAAAGGACCAAATCGGAAGAAGTGATAAAATTAAAGGATCAAATGGTAAAATTAAAGAATCAAATTGACAATTAACTTTATATTATCTCATAAATCTTAGTTAGGTAGTTATTAATACAAATTTTTTATATCTACTCCTAAATCTTAGTTAGATTATTCTATATACTTGTAATCCCAAAAATACCTATTATAAATATAGAAGATTATTCCGGAATAATATTTCTTTATTGTTTAATATTTCCCTCATATCTATTTATATATCTTATCTTAATCGTTAATATATACTTATAGTCTTTAATTTGTTCATATTTCTTTCTTTTATATGTATATGCACCACTTGTATTATATTTTTATAAATAAAATAATACATGTTAAAAATAAATATGAAGATATTGACATATATACTCAACACCGTCTCTTATAACTTGAAATTTTCTAACCCCTATTATCACAAGGTGATAACCTAGATTTTATTATTATTAATAGGAATTGTTAATGAATTTCCGCATTGATTGTCTTAGTTGTAAATAAAGAATTGTTAATCTTTTTTTTTCTTTTTAATTGTTATTATTTTTTTCTCACATTTTTTTTTCTTTCCAATCACTCAGAAACTAGGTTGAAGTGAATAATGGGGTTAGAACCTATAGCAAGATAAGGAAGTAGAAAGTATGAGAGGGTCATGAAAAAGAAAGGAAAAACAATTTGAAGGGCAAAATAATTTTGGAAGTTAGAAATCTGATCTGTGCACAAGGAGCAAAATGAAATCCAAATGAGGTGTTTTAGAATATCAATTACATACAGAAGAAATATGGTACCTTGATGAGAACAAGCGACTGGATCAATTTGCAGACTTCATCAACACAGGAAGATGTGTCCTTACTGGATGTTTAGGTATGTGAATTAAAATTGTATGGTTGGTGTTTACCCTTATTAATTAATAGGTAGTACAAATTCATGAGATGATTTAGTACTTTATGTATTAAATGTGGTATCTCTAGCATTGTTGAGTTGTACCTTGTAGGTTGCAATTGAGTTTTAATAAGAAATAATATTGTTAAAAAAAAATATAGGTGCTCTCTCTAATAAAATGAATTCAACAAAAATTTCTCTATACAAGTTGAATTTTTGATGTAAAGTTTAAACTCTGTTTAGTTTTTTTTTTATAAAAAAATATTTTGAAATTTTAGTTATTAATAATTTTGTAATACTTGTAATCCGAATGTAGTGATACTTCAATAATAAAATGGTTTGTTCATGTTATTTTGTGTTGTGAGCATTTAAAATTGTAAATCGAAAAGTATAAGGACTTATATTGTTAATTGCAGTTGAGGGACTAATGGTGTGACAAAAGAAAGATGGGAAGGTATATAAATCAAAATTAGGGCACATAACCCCAGGTACACAACTGTAACCATACTCCAGTATGTGTTTAAGTGTTTGTGTGTGTTCTTGAAGGGCCGTGAAGATTGAGAACCGAATCATCTTCGTTTTCACATCCAACTATTAGAAAATTGATCAGGTAATGATCCCAAAACCTTTGTGATTAATTGGATATTGTTTTTGTTCCTGTTGATGGGGAATTGAGAGGGTTTTGAATCGGAAATTCTTATTGTCGAACATCACGAGTAAACCGAGAACCAAAACTATGGTTTGGATCACTTAGCCTTAATAAAAACGGAATTAATCATCGAGGTTTTGTTTAATTGACATTAGGAATCTATAGAAACAAGAATCAAGTAATTTGGTTAACTTTTGCCCAAATCATCATTTTTATCCATTTTTAGTCATTTTAAGTCAATTTAAATTATAAAATATAATTAAATAACTATTATACTCTTCTTTTATATATATACACACACACACACACACGTATGAACCGTACTCGATCATCCAAATAAATAAATAAATTAAGTGAATCGTATATATAAATAGATGGGTATATAGGATATTTTATAAATAGATTTAAAAGAGGGGTATAATAATCATTTAATTATATTTTATAATTTAAATTGATTTAAAATGATAAAAATGGTGATTTGGACAAATAAGATATTATGAAAACTTAAGAAGGGTATATAGGATATTTATAAGTTAAGCTGGACAAATAAGATATTTTGATGTTTAAAGGGTATATATGAAAGTAACTCTTTTTTTAATTTGAATTGATTACTATTAGACTATTAGGTTATGAGATTATGAAATTGTTCTGACTCCTCAAAAAACTTTCGGGTCAGTACCGGTTCTTTATCCAGAACCAGTGGAACCGAAACCAAATTAGGCCATTTTAAGAACCAATAACCGTCCGCTTAATGTTAAACAGTCTGGGTTTGGCACTGGTCTCGGTTCAGTTCAATCCAAACGGGCCAAATGCTCACCCCTAAATTGCAAAGATACATTCATCGATCTTCTTATTGTTTAAACCTAGAACCAAAAAATGTACTTCTCAGTTATTCAAAAACTTAACACAAAATCTTCAGAATCAATATATTCTGAAAAAAAACCTCGTCTTCGATTTCAAGAGAAAGCCCTCTCTAGTAACAGTCTTATGAAGAAAAAACACTGGAAAAACAAAACCGCATTCGATTATGCAGATCAAAATATCTATAACACGAGATTAATTAAGAAATAGAACAACTGTAAAACAGAATTGCAGAAATAACTTTGTTAAAATTGTACATATCTCTCTTATCTTCCGCTTATATCTTTTTTTTATTCTTTCACCGTCAAGATTTTTAAAGGGGGTTTTATAGAAATTAGAATTTGTATATCTCAAATATTATTATTTAGTGAGTAGGACTTAGGAGAATAATTTGTGAGCAAGCTAGTGTTTTCTATAAAAATATTTACCTAAAAGGTAGCGATGTAAACGAATTGAACAAATATGAACAAAGCTTGTTCTTGTTCGTTGGTTTAACTTTAGCCGAACAAATAAATAAACACGAACGGATAAATGAACTGATTATTGTTTTCGTGTTCGCTTGTTTAACTTTACCTAACAAATAAACGAACACGAACGACAAATGAATAAATTTGTGTGTTCGCTTGTTTAAAAGATTGGTTTGTTTGTGGATTGGTATGTCGTGAAGGCTGGTTGTAGAAAGGGCTAAGGTTTCTAATCTGTTGTCTTCAATTATTTTAAATACAAACGTCAAGGGACACGATAGTACTAGTAGATAAGTTTAGTTATTTTTATTTTTTTGTTTTTAAAGTAAATGTAAATTTAATTTATTAATTTAAAAAATACAAATTTATATATGAGTTTAAAGATATTTATATTATTACTCAAATCATTTAGTTGTAATTTATAGATAAGTAACCATATTAACAAGGACTTAAGTTAACTTATTTTACTTATATGATTAAAATTATTATATATTACTAATATCTTATACAAACGAACATAGACGGATATAAAAGAACATTAATAACGGATAACTGAACGTTTACGAACATAAATTAATGAACGAGCGATCTATTTGTATTCGTTCACTTAATTAAACGAACGAAATGTAAAAAGACTAGAAATGAAACAAATTGAAAACCACAATAACTATTTTTGTAATTCTTAAAGTTAAAGGACTAAAAGTGATATATCGAAACTACCACAAGGAACATTTATGTAATTAACTCTGTTGTAAATTTAACTAATTGTTGTTAATAAAACTTATGTTTTTTTATATTTTTCAATATAGTGAAAAATTCATTTGATAACCGTTCTTATTGCTAGAATCGCGAGAACCAATATTAGCCGTCCAATTTCCCCTCCTTCGATTGGATTTTCCACCCATAAATTCCTTACATGCACCTTGCCACACTCAATCCCTCCACGCTCTTCATCCATGAATTCCACTTAACAATTGAACGGGTAAGATTGATTCTCACGGTTCTCATAATAATAATGGTTCTCAAATGAACTCTCCTCTATCTATCTATCTATCTATCTATCTATCTCTATCTCTATCTCTCTCTCTCTCTCTCTCTCTATATATATATATATATATATATATAAACGGTCATATGACCGTTGAAGGGAAAAAAATTTAGCCCAAATAGCCGTTGAAAGAAAGAAAGAAAATAAAAAGGAAAATGGAACGGGTAGCGTTGGGTGTAGGGAGCCGAGACTCTCAACCCGAAAGTGGGGGTACCAGTGTTCCCGAAGGAACCCGGGAGAGCCGAAACTCAGCCCGAGACCTTCGGGTCAGGTGCTAAGAGTGGTTTAAGATTTAAAAAACAATATGAATGATAATAATAATAATATTACGCATCATTAATTATATTATTCATAAAAAGAGTATGTCAAATTTTGATCGTTCAGTACAAACTATTATTGTAATATCAAAAAATTTAGGGTGTTACTATTTGGTCCCCCTCCTCTCACATACCCATCATATGTCCAATCATTGAATTATAATTTTTAATACAGTTTTTCCATCACAAATTTCATATTAAGGAAACTATTTAAATATATAAGAGGGTACTAATAGAATCATTTAAAATTTTACAGATTAATGATTTTTGGCACATACAAAACAGTGTCGAATCTTTCTTAAGCGTTAAGCAATGAATAGTTCTGCTGCTTTATCATCTATTATCTTTATTTACCATCTTTATAGTGACATTATGATTAATTGACTTAATATATAGGTGGGGTACAGATTGAGTTTATGGTATAAGCAAGGTTTTTAAAATCCTACCGGTCAGTTTACTGGTCGGACTGGTCTAACCGTTTAAAGAACCAGATGATATAATTATTATTTTAAATTGTTAATATTAAATAGATTATATCTCAACCTATACAAATTATATAACTGAGATACAATTTATAATTATTTTAATATTTCAACAAACATACATATGTTTACATATCTTATATTTTTTATTACACAAACAAATGAATAATAAATATTTAGATACGTGAAGCAATAAAGACAACATTGCATTAAAATAACAAGAAAGCAAAAACATAATGAAAAATAAAGAGCAAGACATTTTTGTAGTCCCACATAGACGCTTGAAGAAAAAAACGAACAAAGGGTAAAGCCATAAAAGAAATAGGGGTGCTGGTTGTGAAAGAAGGGAAAAAAACCAAGAATTCCGGTTCCTAAGGTTCGACCGGTCTAACCAATTCAACGGTTTGACACAAACTGTCCAGTTTTTTGAAAAGGGGTTTTCCGGTTCATTTTAGGCCATGTGAGTGAGCGGTTCCCGGTCCGACCGGTCTAGTCCAGTTTTGATTTTTGAAAACGCTGGATATAAGGTTTCAGGAAAAACAGTTCTTTCGCGAAATATATGGAGAACACTAGCCAAATCAAGAAATTAATAAAATTGATTTTATTTTTAATCCAAAATAACTTAAAAACGATAAGCCTTTAAAAATTTTTAATAAAATGATACAAAACTAGATAAATGTACCGGATGAAAAGTGCATCTGATAGATGCCCTATGCATCTTGTAGATACATTTAATTTTTGTAGCCGCTAGATCAAGTTTTTAAGGACTCAGATCTATTATTTATGTGCTGCCTAGATATATACATATATATATAGGGGATGGTTAAAATGAAAACTGTTTTTCATACGAAAACTGCGAGAATCAATCTTAACACTCGATTAAAATTAAAGAATGGCTAAGAAATTTTGATGACTCGTTAATAACTAGTTAATGACTCACAAAAGTCTCATTAATAATGCATTAATAAGAGGTATCTTGGAAAAATCAAGCCTCATAAATTAATAATGGCTCACCCGGACATAATTTACGGTTGGGTAAATATATAAATGACCAAAATACCCTTGTTAATGAGTCATTAATGGTGCTACAAATAGTTCTCGCAATTCTCGTAAGAAAAACTGTTCTTGATTGAATTTTTCCATATATATGGCAAATTGCATAAATAATATAGGGCAAATTGCATGAAAATGTAATGAACTTTGTCTTAGTCACCATTGTATACAACCAACTTTAAAATTTTAAAAATAATATAATTAACTTTCATAATTCTCTCATTGTACGCAAACAACTTTTTTATGTGTCTGTTGTTTAGCTACCATTGCATACAATGAACGTTGCCATAACTTTCATAGTATACAACAAGTTGCATACAATGTAAAGATTATGAAAGTTGGTTGTATTGTTTGTAAGAAAATAAAGTTTATTATATATAATGGTAACTAAGATAAAGTTCATTGTGTTTTGATATAATTTGCCCCATTATAAAATGATAAAACTAAGAATTTTATTAAATGTGATATTTTAAAATGTTATAAATGATCAATATAATATTTATAATCAAGGTATATAAAAAGTTATATTTTAAGATTTAAAAAGATCTTATATCTTATATAAAATACTCTCTAGTAATATTGATTAAAATAAAAGTTAAAACAAAAATCAAATTTTAATCAACAAAAAGTTAAAATTAGATTTCAATCTTTATAAAAATAAATGGTTCAGAATAAATTGCTAAGATTTTTTTTTTAAAAGAAAGCACCTTTTATTACTCAAAAAACATATACAAAAACAATATACAAAGAGGTTTCCTCTCAAACGATTTAAGAGTATAGCCTATGCTAACCCAAATTAGCCCAAATACCATATCACCTTTTCTTTCTTTTTCTTCTCAAACCAAAACCCAAGTAGCACTCATCATAAATCAACCCAAACCAAATATTTTCTATCTCCTTACTCTCTCTACAAAATAAAAAAAAGAAAGCAATCGGGTGACTCAGGTGTAGGAAGCCGAAAAGGGAAGAAGGAAAGGAACCCAAAGGGGTAGTAGTGGTGTTCCCATTAACCCAAAGGCAACCCGAAGCCTTCGGGCTTCCTGGTACAGGTGGCCTAAGAGTATCAAATGACATACAAAGGAAACCACTAGACTTAGGCCTGCTACAAAAACAAACTACCTGCAACTACTTCCTAACACCAAATAAAGGTCTACCAACTCACGATCACATATATGAAAAAAAAGCAGACGTCAATCCAGTGTAGCTATCCTTCCTCACTCGGATTTAAAACCCATTGGACCAACACCAAGGTAGGATTGTAGGAACTCAGACTTACTCCTATGAGTAGTTAACCAACTGAACACCTCACATCGAGTTTCAAACACCAAGTCTCTTTGTGCAATAGAACGTCGTTTCTTAATGTAGATAGATAATCAAGTCGTTTCTATGCTTCCAAATGAATAGAACGTCACCCATACCGTAGCTTCCCACTTTTCCCTCGCTTTAATTTTTCGATCGCCACCTTGATGAACAAACCCCTAACAGCTAGCCCCTCCACAAAAAACAGTACGTTCGAACTCACCTGCCCCCACCAATTAAATATTTGTTCCCAGCTCGTTTTGACCTCCTGCAGTTTACTAAAGCGTGGTTAATTGTCTCGATCGAGTCTTGACATAGGGGGCACAAAGTAGAGTCTAAATCAATGCCCAAGTCGTCGAGTAAACATCTAACTGGTAACATCCCGAACTTTAGTTTCCAACTAAAAACCGCAATCTTCTTCGGGATGAGCTTGATCCATTTCGTTGTTGCTACCTCGAGTTCTAATCCTAACACTTTCTCATCTATCAAGCCCCTCAACGCTTTAACCGTGTAACAACCCTCATTGAAAAGCCACTACTTGCCTTTTATCTTGACTAGTAGCACCAGCTTAAAAAAAGTCAAAATTTCCTCTACACCTGCAAAATTGACTAATGGTCCGCGCCACCGGCAGACCCTTGGTAGGTCTGCCCCTGTTCTAGATGGGGTTCTCATAACAAACGAGGCGATTGACTGTCTAAAAAAAAGTAAAGAGCTTGGTTTAAAGTGGATTTTGAACAAGCATATGATAGTGTGAGTTGGGACTTCTTAGGGCAAATCTTGAAGACAATGGGTTCGGTAATAAGTGTGTTCGTTAGGGTGTTCACGGGGCGGGGCGGGGTGGGGCTGTAGTGAATTTTTTGCAAACCGTCACCACATGACGGGTACCTAGTTTTTGGAACCAAAACCGAACCACAGATAGCGGGTACCCATTGTGTGGGTACCCGAAAAGAGACGGGTGTATGGTTTAGGTCGTTGTTACTCTAAATTTGAGCTGTTCTTCATTTTTGTTGTTTTCAATAAGTTCAAATTCATAATAAAACAATAAACAATGGTAGAAACAAGTCAAAACAATAATGAATAAATCACCGAAAGAAATCAAACGGATCTTTGATGAGAGCCTCGTAGAAACAAAAAAATCGATAGGCTTGAAGTTGGCATTGTTGATTGATTTCAGTGTCTTCATGTTGAACTCTAGATCGTTGCAAGCTTGCAAACGCTTGATGTCAAAGCTCAAAAAAGAGATGGGGGAGAAGGTAGAGACTACTAGAGGGAAGTTAGATAGTTTAGAGTAATTTAATTTTTCTAATGACTTTTATTATTTCATATTAACAAATCCACACACCTACTACACCATAAAAAGTGGTAATGATATATTCACCATATGTAATTTTAAACTAAAATCAGGCTTGTAAATTCACACCAAATGTACTTAGGAGCATTGAGTTTTTAACTTTTTATATAGTAAATAAGTACCTAGCTGTGTAAAAACGAATAACACAAGGTTATAAATGAATAAGAAAAACCAAAGATTAGCGTTACCATGATGTAACTAAGATGTCTCTCCCTCTTAAAAGTTAAGAGTTGATGTCGTGTTAAAGATATAAGGTGAAGATTAGAGATGTGTGTATGTGTGTGATAGAAGCAGTTGATTGTGAAGTGGAAATTGAAAACAGCAGGCATGGACCCCAAACTAAAGTCGCCTGCTAAAACTAGATGACCAAGAAACTAAAATAAAAGCCAGAGAACATAAATTCTACATCTCCCCATTTGAATTGAGGGGACCATATGTTGATGTTGGAGAATCTCTAGAGCCTAATTACATTTCATTACATCTTCTTAATACACAGACATACCTTCATAATATTCATATTTTAGAGTTGTGTTCAATAAAGTCCATGTAAAAAACATAGTCCTAAAATTTTAATATTCAATCACAGGTAATTCAGTAT
>JAUEJL010065105.1:0-17630 GCA_032274825.1 Drosophyllum lusitanicum | reverse complement strand
CTAAATTTCATTCCCTTTTCACCTGCTAAATAAAAATTACAAAATTACGTCTTGTGTGTCCTCTTGATCAATACCTACCAAAACAACTCCTTACAAACCATTTTTATTCACCGTCGCCGCATTGCGCGGGTACGTCGCTAGTATTTATATATGTATTTTTCCGGATTTATATATATATAAATAAATTGGCCTGTAATATAATAATAATAATAATAGTAAATGTATTTTGAATTTCAAACTTGGTGATTAAGTTTTATTATTTTGGATAATATATATCCTTAATTAGATAATTATTTAATTAGTATATATATAGGCTTATTCCCAAAAAAATCTCTCTCTCTCTCTCCCTCTCTTGAATACATTCAAGGAGGTTTCGGGTTTCATTTGTCAAGTAATATATGTACAATACAAGTTCGTGTTTTGCACGTGTGTTGGTTGTTTCCGGCTCATCATTATGGGTGGACTAACGCTTGAGCATCTAAGGTAACAAGTTTCTAACTTTGTTTATTCCTGTATAGTTGTATATTTTAAATATTTGAGATTAATAAAGATCGTTATTCGGGTTTTAAAGTTTTAATCTTTGTTTATGTTTAAAATCCATTTCTACTGTGTTATATCATATCAAAATGTACAATACAAGTTTGTGTTTTGCACTTGTGTTGTTGTATCTCACATTGTTGGCCTCAATTTTGAGGTTGGTTGCTAGTTTGAGTTCAAAGTTTTGTAGATTGTATTTGTATTTGTGTTTGAGAACCATCTATCTCCTGGTTCATCGAGTAATGCGCTCGGCCCCTTTGGCTTGGTGTTTCCGGGAGGAGCCCTAACCGGAAAAAACTCCAATTTATAAAAAAAAGGTAATAAAAGTTCAATAAAAAATTAATACAAGCTCTACATACAATGTTCCATTTTCTTTCAGGAAAATAAGACAATACGAAACCCGACTCGAAAATAAAGATTTTTTGACCGAAAATGCAACTCCAAATTTTCTCTAGGAAAAATGGGTCGTCACGAAAACACGACCCAAGCTGAACACGAATTAGGTGACAAGAACCGAACCGGTCGCTAAACTAAATTGGATAAAAATGGGTCGGCACGAAAATGATCGATGGACATGACACGAACTATTTAGCATGAACACCATTTGAATTTTCAAGCCTAATAAGCTCACACACCATACTATGCCTAACACACAAATACATTTTTCATTATACACATAAGTATATGCCTTAGCCAAAGTAGCTACACTATTATAGTGTATGGAAATAGGTGAAATTGGTTTTTGGCCATAATGGAATTTTATAAATCAAATTCCTCAGCCACTCTTTTCTTAAGGCAAAAAAAAAAAAAAGAACTCCTTAGTTACATTAACTTGACTTTGGTATGGTCCAAAGATCTACATTTCACATATAAACGAATGATTATTCCTTGACCAGACTAATCAAACTTGTTATATACATACTTTTTCGATTGATTTAATCCAAAGCGATTCCTCATGCCAACCACATCATTATTTTGATGTTACTACTTACGTGGTTTGCTCTAGCCTATACAATGACTTAATCAATTTACACACTTTGTGCTCATTCGTAGACGTAATGAAACCATCTAGTTATTTTATATACATCTCTTCTTCCAAGTCATGTTTCAATGATGATGTTTTAACATCCACCAGGTGAATTACTATATTTGAATTGCACGCACCTAGGGCAATCAACAATCTAATAGCCGAAATACAAGCAACGAGTGGATAAGTACTAATAGCCTATAGTAGGTTTTTCCCTAAAACCTTGAATAATCAATCGAGCCTTAAACTTGTCAAGTGATTCATCGATCTTCATTTTCTTTTTAAAGATCTACTTGCAACCCAAAAGTTTGCAGCTTGGTGGAAGATCGGATAAGACCCATGTATTATTTCCTTGAAAAATGTTCAATATAGTCCATACTTAATTGATAGTCCTAAGGGACTAATTTTAGCCTTTGGATCAATGGCATCAATGGTCCAGATTGCATTTTAAAATTTTGGACGGAATGACATTTTCTTAATTCATATGTGATATTTTTACAAATCACATGTGATTGTATACTGATTATGAATCACCTGCGATTGAATATTAAAAATTTAGGACTATGTTTTTTACATAGACTTTATTAAACAGAACTCTATAATTATAATTTATATACAAAATTGACTTCTTAAGTCACGCATTTAAAACATCGTAGCCTGCCTGCGGATTTAAACGCTTAAGACTTGATTATGCCATAACACTACGTGATAGGTATTTTTATGTTACACGTAAAACCGAAGTTGCTTTTTTTTTATATAAAAAGAGTATGAGGTACACACTTGCTTACGTGAATACAACATAAATACAATTTAAAAATAACTATATATATTAGAATATTCCATTCTCCAATGGTATATTTCCAAAACATTTCACTTTTCTAATCTAGCAATTTTAGCTGCACTCAACCACCTTCCTCCTCAATCATGAGCATGGCGAATCGCACCAAATTCACCAGGTAATCTCTCTCTCTCTCGTTGCTTATTGATTTCGTGTTCTATGGTCAAATAAAACTGCGATTGGTCGATTTTATGACTATATATGGCGAGGCAGCGAGCTTTTGATCGAGTAAACGAAGAAATTTAGGAAAGTAGACGTTTGTTCATTGTTCTAGTGCCTGTGCCGGTGATTTTCCAGGCTCAGCCTATGATTTAGATCTAGGTTTTTGTGAGTCGCCTGATAGTTCAGGCAGTACATAGTGATCGAGTTGTCAAGCTTGGATTATGGAACCTGTATTATTGGATTCTATTCGAGATCATGATAGGAATTAAAGGTGTACACATATCCTTATGCTTACAGCACCTAACGCTAGTCAACCTGTCATTTTACATCAACTCAGATGTTTCATATCATATATCCTTGTCTTATTTTACAGACTTTTTAAGTTATTAGCTTGTTTTTTAAGTTTATGAAAAATTTGATGTTTGGCTTAGTTTATTAGCTTAATCTTATGAGCTTATCTTTAGTAAAAATAAGCTAATAAGTGAAATCAACTCTTTTTTTACACATGGGCTTACCTTTGTACATTTACATATCCTTCCTTTTCCCAACACCTTCTCTTCCTCGAATATAAACATGCATGTTTTAGTCATTTTACAATAATAAGCTAAGTTAAACACTTTTTTTAAAAAGAGTTTATTAGCTTATAAGTTAATCCAAACACTTTTTTCACTAATAAGCTCAAAAGATAAAAGACTTTTAAACAAAAAAAGTAATAAGTTTAAGCTCAATAAAATAAGCTAACCCAAACACCCCCTTAGACTATCAACATATTACATATAGGTTGAACTTGTAAGTATAAGAGAATCCATAATTCCATACAACATATATCACAAACAAAACTTAAAAATGATGTGTAAATGATAGGACCAATTATTTGAACATGCATTTTACTATCAAAAACTTGTATTTGATCTTTTGAAGTAACAACATACTAAAGGGAATAACAGTAAAGCACCACAGTTAGGATTAAAATCATACTTTAAATAGCATTATGTTTTGTTTCTATGGGTTCTATAAGAACGTTTTCAGTTCTGGAGCTCAAATATGAACATTTTGTTTCTGTATTACTCTAGCAAAGCTCAGACGTTTACGAGTTACATCATCAAGTCATCACCTATAATCAGGAATAGAAGTGAGCATTCCATAGGATTCCCTTTCGCTTGATTTTGTCGTATCTGTGCACTTCAATTGTGTAGAATATGCCTATATAAATAGATGTGACTTTGGGTTGATCTCCATCTTCACCCGAAGAGCCTCCATCGTCTTTCTGTATCTGTTTCAATGTTATCATGTGATTTCACTTATGCTCTCTTTAAATGACTCTTACATCAACTGTCATCTGGGATGCGTTAAGAAAATTACTTGCAGGTTAGTTTTGTTTCTGAAGGTTATATAAGGCCTCCATCCAGGGTTTTTAGGTTGAGTACACTTGTTTCAAGATCGCTTACAATAAGACAGGTTCGCCTTGTCGATATAATACCATCATCATGTGAGGGCAGTGCCCACCTTGACTGGTCTTAAACGTCTTGGAACTTTTCGTATGTACTCGAATGCTATTACAAAGATGCTAAATATGTATAACATGATGCGGCTTAGTGTTTCTGCAATGCCAGTCATGATAGATCCATTGCTGTTTCCTGCTTCCAACTTGTATCCGTTAGAGGTGTACCATCTTATTGACCAGAAGCCTGAGAATTAAAAACAGCAAATCGGTATGTTATTACCTTTTTATTAGGTCTAATTGAGAACTGAGTTTCTAATTTGACTTGACCAATCTTACCAGTGCTCTTCTCTGACAAATTTGTCCAGTCATGCGGGCTTGTCTTGCTTTCTGATGCCGTTATCAACTCAAGTAGAGCTTCATTGACCTGACCAGGTGTCAGTGAACAACACCAGTTTAGTTTCATATTTGGTTATGTGAATTTGCCTACTCTATCCAGACTCTCTGTAAGCTTCTCGATTTGGCCTTTTATTTTATTTTATTTAGTATTTCTTAAGTACGATAAGTGACGTGGCGAAATAGGTGGGCGGGGATGTTTGTTTAAAACACATTTTGCCTAGAAGTTTTAGGGGGTGTTTGTTTTTCTTCAAGAAACACTTTTTACCTCTTATGTCTGAAGAGAAACAAAACTGTTTGTTTTCTTATTTCAAGAAAGAACTTAAAAGCTTTTTTTACCTCTTCCAACAGAAGAGATGTTTTATCCTCTTTTTTCAAAAAAGATTTACCCACTCTCTCCTCTTTGTTACCATTGACCGACTCTCATCTACTTCTTCCTACATCAACCATCGACCTCATTATCGTAGGCGACCTCTGTTGTCATCGACCTCATCATTGCCGGCTACCTTGTATGTTCGCAGTCATATCAGGTGGGTTCGTTCGGAGTCATCTGTTACCATTTTCGAATTCCGATCTCCGATTTCGTACGTTCGTTCGCTGTAGTTCAATTTCCGTTTTCGTATCATTGCCGACCTAGTATGTTCCAATGGTGTTTCACAAATCGATTCCTTCTCATATTTGATTTCACATATCGATTCTGTTGTTTCGATTCTTCTGCTATGATTTATTCTTTGCTTCGACTAGGGCTTGGTAACGGAGAGGAGAGTCGGTCAAATTTATTAATATTAGGTAAAAAAATAGTGCTCGGGTTATTCTATGCTTTAATTAGGTTAAGATTAGGGTCGGGTTAAAGTGGGTTTGATGATTTTGGTGTGAAAAGGGGTAATTAAAAACTAAAAAACAAGCAGTCTTCTCTTTTTATAAAAAGGCTTATGGTTCACTTCTCTCACATAAGTGGAAAAAGATATCAAACATTTTACCTTTTAAAAAACAAGCAATATCAAAGAAAGATAATTAGTGTCATATATGATTGCAAAATTTACAGTATTTCAATCCTAATCTAATTTTTTAGAATAAAATATTTTAGAAGGTTTTATACATTAAAAATACATTTTGGGTGGCTTTCAACCCATTTTACTTCTTTCTTTTAAAGCTTTTCTTTATTTACATGATTGACCCATTAAAGATGAAACATTTCATGATGCAGCGGGTTCATAGGTAAATGGATTGAATTATTAGCACACTAACTTAATATGGAGAGGGTTCAACTTTGAATATGATTATGAGTTTACCAGATACACAGGATATCGTTAAAGACGCACCATTTAGAAAATCTCGACTTATTCCGAGTAAAACAAGACCTAACAAGCTTTCAGACAACGAAGAGAACACTGTACCTCTTTGGTCCTCTCGTGACTCACAAGATGACCTCCATGAAGTTCTACCATCCTTGCAAGTGGATGTAGTTTCTTTGCAAGCCGCCTTGCATGAGATACTTGAGCAATAACATCAGACCTAAACATTAAGGCACCATCAGTTTTTAAGTTGACACATAATTTTGAAATATATATGAAACTATTGTCAGTAAGAGATCATTAAGTAATACCTCCCATGAATGACTGATATTAGAAAACCTTCATTGCGGATCATTTCTAAGTCTGTACGGGAAAGTTTGTGCGTCCAACAAGCATTAATCTGACCATCAAACCCATGATTTGATTGCAGTCCGCTTGCTGAAATCGCTTTTACATATTCCTGAAGAATGTTTAATTAAGAATAGATTCTGATATTCAAGATACAATAGTCTGTGATGAAAGTTTCTGCATCCATTTTAAGATACCAGAAATTTTAAGTAGATCAGTATTCAATTCTTACTTTATATAGTATTGCTCTTCTTGTTTCAAGTCCAACATATTCTTCAAGATATTCCTGCAGAGTAGAAAATACAAACTGTTAGCATCACAACTAACAACAGCTGAAAGGTAAAAACCTTTCAGCTTTTGAGATCAGAAAAGTAGTTTGTGATTTTAGTGTTATGAATAAAGAACCAATAAGATATGAATGACTACAATACAAAGATGCTATAGAATTTAGGGCTAAAAGACGAGAGCAAATCTCATTGCTACCAGTTTGATTTGCAAATAATTTTAATAGAAGTGTGCAACTATTTGAAAGATGTATAAATCGCCCCTTAACCAAAATCACACACACATATATCAAGTAACAAATGGACAAAAGTATATTTAGATTGAAAATTTGCCAAAAATGAAACCATTAATTCTCCATTTGATAAAACCTGGAGAAAAAAAAGTTGCATTTCTTTGCAGCGGAGGAGTAAGATTGTGGATCTTATTTAGATGATTTCTGTCATTCTAGGACCCTTAAATTGATGTTCACATAAATGATAAATGAAAACAATCATTTACAGGAAGCCATGAGGCATCCACCCCGTATGCAGTATGCACTAGACATCCCCTTTTAAATATCCTGTAAATTGTTTGTATATTACATAGGTCAAATACAACATTAAGAGCATTGTGGACCTGTGTGTAGTGAGTATCAAGATCAACAGCTGCCCTTTGCTCCGGAGTCTTCGCCCTCAAAAAACGAATTGCAATGGATAAGGTTTGACGATCAAACTGCAGAAAAGACAAAAAAAAAAAAAATTGAGACACCAAGTAAGAAGTACCAGGTCTGCAAGCTGAAGTTAATTTCTTTCAAACAAGAAGGTTTTCTGCCAGCGACTTCAAAATTAAAAGAATTACATATATTATTACCAATTTATCATCTATAATTCTCTAGATCCTGTCTGAAATTCATGTGCACTTGAGATTACTTTCTTAAATGTAATACCTTCGAGATTGAGTTTCTAATGAACTAACAACAACTTTTCTAGAATCATGATGCAGAAGATTTAATGGCAGATACGACAAGTTACATCAGGTTTGATCTTGTGGCTTCACTTACTATACTTCTATTGCCTTTTTGTTCCCGACATATGTATATAACTATTAGAGGTCTGTTAAAAAAACTATTAGAGGTATCAATTTTGATCCATTTACTTATGAATGGGTTACCATCAATCCTAACCTCTCACATAGAGGTTGTTATCTAAAAGGGAAATGAGTCAAATGGGGCCGAATGGAACAAACAAGTTGAAAGTTACCCAAAGTGTACTTTAACGCTTACAACCACCTACATTATTCTATTTTAATAAATTAGATTACTTGTGTAACAACATAGTTTTAAAATCTTATTCAGGGAAATAACTAATTAACTATTTATGTAAGAAAAAACGGGTACAAAAATGATTGTGGGTCAACCCAATTGGGGCCCTACTAAAAATGTGTTTTAACTGAAGCCCTTTTTGACACAGTATTTAAGCCTCCCCTCCCCACCTTGATTAACAACTTAAAATACTCGTACTCTGATTCAAACTATGCTTCTTTTTTTTTTTTTTTAAAGCAGATCCAAACTTGCCTAACTAGTAGCCCAGTTGGTAAACGATGACTTAAAATGGATATGCTTCTTACATGATATCATGATTAATATAACACAGACTATGATCATTTGATATGAGTGAAAATAACAAAAAAAAAAACTCATTAACCAACATGCCACTAAGGTAGTTTGTACCTTGGGAAGAATTTCATAGCCTCCACCAGTTACATTAAGTAAAGCCAAAGACAGAACTCTATCTGGGAAAAGAGCAGCCAGTTTGGAAGCTATCATACCACCTGTGTAACACAAATAAAACAACACAAGTGAAAATCTTATGTCAGCCAAAAACATTTTTACCTACATGTAGTGCTAGAACATTGATACACTTTTGATCTCCTTCAATTAGGCAATGCATTTTAAACACATTATAGTTAGAGGTGGCAAAATAGTCAGGTCTGGTGAATTCGGTTATGATCAGAACGTGTCGTGGGGTCGGGTTGACCCAAAACCCTTTCTGTCCAATATCTATTTGCTAATCAATAATTAATGTGTTAAATAAATTCATAGAAAGTATATTATTATACAATGGGTTTTGATAAATAGCCATTAACTTCCACTATTTTTATGCTTAAACTGTTATACTTTAATCACCAAAAAACTATTAACCATCATAAAGTGGTTATGCTTGAATATTTCTTACTTAAAATCTTAAACCACCACATCCACCTTTTCTTTTTCACTTTGTAATATTAACCTAATTTTTTTTACAAAAAGCATTTTAGGTGTGCACTAAAAAAAGATTTAGAGAGACTTTTGATCACTTTGACCCATTTCCTTTTTAACTAAATATTTTTATGAGGCATATTCGACTGATTAAATATAAGTATATAACATAACCCAAGACCTGTTCATAAATAAGGTGTTGAAAAAGCCACCTCTTGCATTATCAATGAACTAAATAGCATAGTTGTCAATCTGACAAGTTTGTAAAAGAAAGGAAGGATTATAGAATCAAGAAAACACATCTGTTTTTGAAACTACTACAAAGTTCTCATCAAACACCCTGCATGTTACACATAGCACATTACATCTAAGTACAGTGTAACTGATGATAACATAATAAGTTGAAACCCATAACTTGGTTACTAACCCATTGAGTGGCCAAACACATGAGCTTTCTTCCAACCTAAATGGTCCATTACTGCTATCGCATCTTTAGCCATGATCCTCGTTCTGCACCCAACATATAGTTTACATTACTCAGACGTGTGTGTCAGTGTGTATACACGCGCGCGCACACACACACACACACTAATTGATACTCCCTTCGGCTAAAAAGTATACAAGACTTGTGCATCCTTAAGCCCCGTAAAAACTATTTCTTGTATAGATTCAATAGTTGAATGCTCAATCTGAAATGGGTTTTACATGATAAAAATGGATGCAAAAAAATATATATATATATATCAAAGATTAATTTGGTGGTTCTGGTCTGTATAATACCATACAAACAGTCCCTGAATATTTGAGAAGAAAAGAATAGACAGATGCATATATTTAGACATTTAATTGACTCCATTAACAAAGAATCAAGATAATTCTGCTTTTAAACTTATGTTGCTACTTCACTGTTTTAGAATTCAGACCTAATCACTAAAAAACAACTTTTTTTATGCCAAAAATAAGAGCAACTCAAAGTGCCAAGACAAATATATGAATCTTGTTGGCTTGTTGCATAGTAATCACCATCAGTGTAGTGTTTGCATATTACAGTTCTAAAGGAGAATGCAAAATTTAATTTAATTTTTTTTTTTTTGTAAAGGAATCTCAGAAAGCAATATACAATAATAAGGATAATAAACAAAAAGATGATCCAAAACATAAAGAAGAATTAGAACTTGATTGGATAAACAGCGATCCATCCTTACGTATATTCTGATCTTTTTGCTGGTATAGAGCTGTGACCTACTCCCCGATTGTCAATAGCACAGACCTCAATACCTTTCTCATTGTACCCGCCGTCACCGGAGCTCCGATCATCGGAGGCGGCGGCGTCGTTTGGTTTGACCGTCCCAACGAGCCCCTTGATTTGCGGGTTCCATGAATCATGTGTGGCAGCCAATCCTGAACCCAATTCCGTAATTCAATGAGATAATCATTATTATAATTAGGGAAATTGAGAGAGTAATCGGAGAATACCTACCTATGATCATTAGAACTTTGATTGGGCCACGGCCGTAGGTTCTGTAGAAAATCTTTATACCATTGTTGGAAACTGCATCTCCGCCGGTCTGGTATTTTCCGACGTCGCAGTGCGGCATCGTTTGGTGGCTGGATTCTCAGAATTATGTTTTTTTTCTGGACAGAGATAAGAGAGAGAGAGAGAGAGAGAGAGATGATATAGGGAAGGGAAGGTGTGTATTGAGCTGCGTCGTGTAAAATTACTAGTTTTAAGGAAAATAAAATAAAATAGCTTTAAAAAAACAAAAATAAAAAAAAGTCGGCGATAGCATATGTCTCAAAAGACATTTGGTCAATTATCAGTGTGAAATCGCTGACTTTTCTAGAGGAAATATAATTTATCCTTTTTTATATATATTCTTCGTAGAATCATAGTCAAACTCAAAAGCATGTAAAAGCAGAGGAACGCTAACGATGGATGCAAGTCGTAACCTTTCAAACATATCACTTTTAACTGCCTATGACAAAATGTTATATAGGGAAGGTTCATTTGAGAACCGTTTTTATTGCGAGAATGTAAGTAATTCATGGATGGGCAATCCAATTGAAGGAAGGGGAATTGGACGGCTAAGATTGATTCTCACGGTTCTCGCAATAAAAACGGTTCTCAAATTAACTTTTTACATGTTATATATATGATAAAAAGTTGTTATGTACGACTTATCAAATATTAATGAAATAGAAATAAGAGACGGTTTTGAGTAGGGGTGTTCATTTTCGGATATCCGGATTTTCGGATATCCGAATTTTTCGGATAGTACATTTCGCTATCCGATATCCGTATCCGAAATATCCGAATCTAACTAAAAAACACATCATTGTTCATACGTATTCACTATTCAATCATCCATACATATCTAAACTATCCATAAGTTAATACAACAATTAGTACTTAGAGCTTTCCCCTTTAAACAGACAACAGATTGTTCAACAAAATAGAATGATAATCTTCAACTGAGATAGATTGCAACTTTAATTGTAAGTTTCTAACAAAATTGCAACTTAAATAATTTACATAAATTGCTCAACAAATTAGAAATTTAAAACCGTAATTTTCAACTTACGAATAGAAATTTTAGATTGATAGAAGGAATCGAAAAGAATGAAAAAGTTTGAGTCTAACATGGGCTTTAAGCCTTCAATCGCAGCTTCCCCTTTCAGTAGGTGACTGCCGCCGAGTCGCCGACGGACTATCGCTGCTGACAGATCGGACTCGAACTCGTTGGTCGCTGCTGCTGTGGCGGTGTACATCGGGATGAAGAAGTCTGGATTGTCGCTGTGGCGGTGTACGACTGTACGTCGCCGACGGTCTGTCGCTACTGATGTGGCGGTGTACGTCGGACTCGCACTCGATCGTCACTTGAGGGTTGTGGCCTGTGGGTTGTCGACTGTCAAGACTCGAGTGTCGATTGGAAGTCTGGAATGAAGAAGCAAAGATGGAAGCTTGGATATGAAGACTGGAAAGAAATGGAGGGCTGGAGGCGGTGGTAAATAGAAGACATGAGTACACCTATTAGGTTATAAGTTATTATTAATATATTATATAATATATATATATATTAATTAACTATTTATTTTTAAAATATTTCGGATATTTCGGATATCCGAATATCCGAATTTTGGGAAAAATGTTATCCGAATCCGAATCCGAAAATTCGGATATCCGATTTTCGGATATCCGAAAATCCGGATATCCGATTTTTCGGATATTTTCGGATCGGATTTTTTGGATTATCGGGTTTCGGATCGGATACGGATATTTTTAAACACCCCTAGTTTTGAGCTTATTCTTATTCAACTTGAATGACCTTTTTGTTAGACCAAATTTTCATTTTCAGCTCAAAGTCAAAAAAGAGCATATTGATTTTCTTATTTTTAATAATATATTTTCAATAAATAACTTATTCTATATACAGGTAAAGTTTTACATATTATATTTTTTTCACGACTTTATAGATGAAAATGTTAATATATCAATTTCTCTGCATAATTAAATTATGAAACATGCATGAAAACAATATTTTTAATTTTATACTTTACTAAACGCATAATTAATATACAACATATAATATATAATATTACATAAGCTATTCATATAATATATTTTTAATTCAAAAACTTTGACTCTTAAAAGTTAAAATTAAATTAAATTTTCATTTTAAATGACCAATTCAGATTTAGTTTTATCAAAATGAATATATATGATTGTCTAATACAGATGATCCAAGTTAGTCTTTTATTTAATCGAGATTGGAGATAGAGTCGATATAATCATACATATAAAATACAAACTTAAAAATACTCGTGGGCCTTTTCAACTCATGAACTCAGTCGTTATGAGGGTTAAAAACAATGCTCTGGTTAATTATTAAAGAAATTATTATTATTATTACTAATATTATTATTATTATAGTGTAGCTTTGAATAAATCTTTGGGTAGGTGGGTCGTGGGTGGTTATATTTCTGTCATTGCTTTTGCTTGCCTCAACGTGTGGCCCTCTCGTGTCATTTGAATCTTTCAACTCTTTCATGAATATATTAAACAACACTATTAAAGTACATATGATCATTACAACTTTCTATCTTTACTTTTGCACTACAAAAAGATTATTAAACAAGTGATACTCCTATTGCAATCCACTCTTGGTTATAACTCTCTTCTTAACCATGCATGACAACTTTACACGCTAATCGGACTCGAGCCGAAGCCAGATCTGAGAACCTGCAAGTAAACGAAAGACCTACGAAATAAGACCAAAGATTCGTCAATACTGAACTTGCTCTCTAAATTTATTTCTAAGTGAAGACAGTCTCCTTTGGATAGGGAACTTCTGATCCTTGATCCCAAGTTTGTCCATGTAAAATACAATCTTTTTGAGAGTTCCAATCACTTGTTCACTTTCATGCCCAAATGCTTTCTCTTGTATGCTCAGATTCCTCTTTAGCAGCTCCAATATCTCACCATCATCTCTCTCCATTCTCTTCTGAATGCATATTAAACAGTCTAATGCTTCCCCTGAATTACAACCCAAAAAAAACAGATAATTTACCACATGCGTGTAACTGAAATGCGCACGTGTCAGTAGGAACAAGTAATGTTCTGTAGAAACGTGTTTCTAAGGATTGAAATCAGCATGTGGTTAGGTACGAGTGACGTATGTGGAATCATGTTTCTAAGTGGAACATGCCGTTTCTTGTATGGTCCAAACCTGTGAGGTTCAACCCCAAACACCTTTGCGTCTATTTAACGAATTTATACCAGCTAATAGAAAAACTATATTATTATTTTTCACCCGAAAAAAAACTATCTTATTTCAGTAACAATGGACTTTATTTATATAAAAGCAATTTAGAAGGTTATATAGCACACTTTGGGCTTTTTAAAACCGTTTAAGTCTAGCTAAGTTTTTAGATTTTATATCATGTGTTTGACCCATTAGTGACAAAACATAACCCCGATTAATTCATATCACATTTAGTAATTCGTATCACATTTAGTTATCAACTATGTGTAGGGATGTCATACCCACAGAAACATAATCCTTTAGGGTGTACCTTTTTTTGGGTCATAGTATTAGGTTCACTAGGTCCCCGAGATCTGAGTCCAACACCACACACACTTTTAACAAACCCGGGGATCTACCAATTTTTCAACTCTACTTCTGTTTCTATTATAGCCTTAGGTTGCTTCCTAGTTGGTATTTTGCCGTATTATAGTCAATTTTCATGTACTTCATTCGTTTAACGTTATCGACTTGAACTTATTTTTTTATTTTAATTTATGTATTTAAAAATTTATTTGAAATTTGCAGAAGAAAAAACAAGTTGAAGGCTGACTGGCTTACCAACTGGTAAAGAGGCATCTCCAAATGCTTTCTCACGAATTTGCAAGACCTCAAGAGCCAGTTGCTCAGCTTCTTCGTCCTGCTGCAGGTTGTAAAGAGTTACAGCAAGCTGTAACATTGCAAAGGTGATTAAAGGATCATCAGGTCCCACAGTCTTTCTCATGATTTGTAGACTTGATCTTAAGAGCCGCTCAGCTTCTACATAATTCTTGGAGCGCGAATACGAGGATGCCAGATTTGCGATGTGTGCAACGAAACTCGGATCTTCTTCTCCTTTGTATTTCTTGGTGATTAACAAGCATTCCTCCAGCAGTTTTCGGCCTTCTTTTTCTCTGCAGATAACATGGTCATAATAATACAAAATAATTAGATGTAGCAGGTTAGGCAATGTTGCAAAATAGGTTCAATTGAAAACAGGAAACTTTTATGTACGAGTCAAAATGGTTCAAGTCAGCTGTTCCCCACCAACACCCTTTTATCTCTTTTTAGTACTCTTTTGTAAGCAATCAATGTATTAAATTGACACCCCTACTCACTATAAAGTTGGGGCAGCTCACAAAAGTTTGATCCTCCAAAAAGTACTTTTATGTGCAAGACCTGTGAGTGAAAAAACCCAGGAAATTGATCGATTACATACCTTCCTACGACATGAAGCAACTCTGCCAAATCTATCCGTGTCTTCTCCAATATGCTGTCATCTAAATTCATACTTTCTGATCGTTCCATTACCTGAAGAGCATTCCTGTACAATTTGATAGCTGCTTCTGCATCTCCTGTTATTAAACACACAATCAAAATTTTACAATGATACATTTGTTTTAGAATGAATAAAGAAAACCAAGAACCTACTTTTTGTCTCTCTATGGACACAAAAAACATATTCTAGCTCGATAGGCACCAGCAGTTGTCTTCAGCAAGAGTAGAGGTGACAATTTCTACCCATTTTCTTATGAACGGATCTAGGTTGTGCTTCATCTTGATCAGGTCAAACAGGTCTATTGAGTTGAAAGCTGCCAAAAGTCCAATTTCATGCATACAACCTCCTAAACAATTTTATTCAAATATTAAGATTATCATTATAATAGTAGCATTGCTTTTTGTAATAGTTTGTGGGTCAACCCAGCCTCGCCCGTTCCGACACGTACTAAAGATTTACCCATTACCCAACCCACTCATCTTGCCACCTCTAAGAAAGACGACGGGAAGAATTGAAGAGATTCAAAGACCAGGCACTGGTATACCAACCAGAACTTGCCTTTTGCACATTTTGCATTAGCTAGAGAACACATGGCCATTCCAACCCTTTCATCGTCTTTTCCATATAACTTCGTATATATGCCCACAATTCTAAGCTTAACCAAAAGACAATAAATCAAAAACATGTTTATAGAAAAACAAAAAACACCATACACAATATTTATACAAGCAATAAGAACAACCTCATAAAAGCACTCTCAGCATCGTCAGCCTTTCCTTCTTCTATAAGGAGATTGGCAAGAGCATTCAAGGGTACCACTAGTTCCTTACTTTCTGCTCCCACATTACACTCCAGTATGGAAATAATTCGATGATAAATATCAATTGCTTTTGTTGCTCTGCCAGCACAACCAAGAGCCTTGCCCATCCCCAATAATGGCATAACAAGAGATGTATCATTACTGCCTAAAACAAGTAAGAACAAAACCATATCACCATACATATTGACCCCGGGAAAATAAAACTAAAAAAAATAATTAAAAAGTTAAAGCTTTAATCTAAAAACAACTAGTAAAAGACAAAGAATAGCACATATAAAAACAACTAAAAACAACTAGTAAAAGACAAAGAATAGCACATATAAGCAGTCAGTCACAGCCATCAAGCCAAGAGTAACATGATAATTAGAGGTGCTAATTTTGACCCTATGACTTCGAATGGGTTTATTCACTGTTTTTGTTTTTTAAAAAAGTCTAACAGGTCAATCCGGTAAAACAAAAAAAGTAGTCAAGAAGAAACGAGTCAAAAGTTGTACATGGTGTTTTTTCAATCATCAAGCCACCTGAAACAATTTAGTTTTAGCTCTTTTGACTCGATACCCAACCAATCCATTCTGCCACATCTGATGATAACCAATCAAATCGTACAGAATATTTCCATTAGCTTTCTTGCTCTTGCACCTGCAGCTGCCCGGCCCACTTGGAGTGTAAAGTTCATGGCAAATTTAGACACCATTAGTGTTCTAATACAGAAATTAGATTGTTACTTAATAAACCCAAGCAGGTAACTTGATCATATGGTCAAAGGAGATTTTGGTTTCAGATTAAAAAAAAAAAACTCCATTTATTTACACTTTTTCAAGGATGTCCATGTCTTAATGTACAAAAAGAACCTGAAGTTACCCACCATTTTAAGTTAGGAAAAAACCAGATCAAAATGTGTCTATTACAAAAGCAAGGCTTCAATTTTACACGGTTGCTTATTCTAGCTAAGGAGAGCATGTCACAGAGAGATCAGATCAACTGTTCTATGCGTCATCATATGAGAAAGCAAAAGTTACAACTTAAGAACAAAAAACCCATCAATAACAATAAATGGGATTGATGCATTTACTCTAACATAAGCAGAATTGGCAATCAGTACAAAACACCATGTGAACATGGAAAGAACAAATTTCAGGTTTACCGTGATTTGTCTCCAAAATTTCAAGGGCTCTCTTGTATAAAAGCAGGGAATGATCAAATCTCCCTAGAGCTGAGTGCATACTCCCCATGTGTGTCATTATTTTATCAAGAAGAGGCTCATCATTGCTCAAATCATGTACAATCTCATTCAACTGGAGCACAACAAAGTTATACAGTTAGTATGAAAAGATATATGTATAAACAGGAAAAAAAATACTTATAGGATTACGTTATAAAAATAGTGGATGCCTCGTCTATTTGCATACGACAAATTCTACTAAATAATACTCAAAGTCAAATTGAGATGTACACTGATTAGAGCAAAAATAATCAATGAGAATCTCTGGTTATCAAAAGTAAAACAAGTAAGAAAAAGTAAATAACTAATAAGAAAAAGACAAATCAAGGTCAGTGATTGATTTTGTTTTGCTAAAAGAAAATGATTCTCAGGCACACACACAAAAAAAAAAAAAAAAAAAAAACAAAATAAAAAAAAAAAAAAAAAAAAAAAAACGAAATGTAACCAGTAGAACTAGATGAAGATATTCATTTTCCAATCCTCTATTTTTCCAACTAAAATGCAGTTATACTTATGCAAAATACAGGTTATATCACTTACCAATTTTCACACATTCAAACCAACTTTTTTCAACCAAAAATACATTTCCTAACATTGAGAAACTCAAAAAAACAAATCTAACGACTTTCACTTTAAATCACTGTTGAAACCAAAAAATGTATTTTAACAAATGTGTAGAACCCGTATTATCAAGTATCAATCTAATATCGAAGCAAACAAAATACAATGATCAAGTTCTTGAAGGTATATATGAACATGCGTAGAAACGAGAGCATATACGGCCAAGAACAGACAAATACGATTAATTGAAAGCTTAATGATTTAGGGTTTACAACTTTGTATTTATACCCCTCGGGTATTTACATAATGAACCCTAAACTATTGATAATGTCATATATAAACTAAACTTCACTAAAATATATTGAACACAATTTAAGGGATCTAACAATCTCCCCCTTTGTG
>JAUEJL010065094.1:0-17637 GCA_032274825.1 Drosophyllum lusitanicum | reverse complement strand
GACAAAAGGTGTTTTTTACCTTTGTTTATTACATTTCAAGCTAAGAAGACTCAAGGAGAAGATATATGAGCTTAAACAAGTAAAATCAAGAAAAAAAATACAATTTTTATAAAGAAAATGGGTGTTGCGACGCGATGGAAGAGCTTGGTCGCGATGCGTCGAGGTAGGTAAGACGGCGGAATTTGAAATTTCAAACGAATGGATAACGTGAGAAGAATACACGTCGTCGCAACGTGGCAAAGGGATAAATCCAAAACTATATAAAGCAAAGTCCACATCGGTTTTGAAGAGATCTATCCCAATTTTACTCACATTACAACTCTAAGAACGTACCAAGAAGCTGTTCAAGGCAGATTTGAAGCAAGGATTTCATGATCAAGGCTAGAAGAGTTAAGATCAAGTTCTACATCATTGATTTCATTCCAGTTTTTCATCTTTCTTCTGAATTTATGTATTTCAACAAACCGGGCATGTTTAATCTTCTGATCATGAGCTAAACCTTTTGTTTTCCTCCCTAGAGGAGATCAACCTTTGTAATTTGGCTTGATTTTGATTGAATGGGACGTTAAAGTGTTATATACTTATATATTCATCTTATATAGCTTAATCTAAGATCCATATATATTAAAGTTTCTGTTTTTGGTGTTTATTGACTGAGTTTTCATAGGTTAGAGGATCAATCTATCTATGTTGCCTTAATCATGATTATCAAAGATCAATAGGTAATTTTGACTAGTGATTGACAAATCCTAGGGTTAAACAACTAATGTAGGTAAGTTTAATGTGTGTGAAATTGCATGTAATGATCTTTATTTGTAATTGATTGAATGATAACTAACAATTAATAATCATTAAGTCTTGCTTGATTCGAACAAATACACTAATTATGCTTATTATTGATCCCATGACCATAGGATTAGTATTTTGCATGATTATAAGATTAGATATTCTAATTACAATAGGAATCGGTATATGATGCTTAAATATCCATTCCACATGTTTAATTGAAATCAACGGAGTAAAAGGGTGAAATCGAATCTAGGGAGGAAGTTCTTCATTCTCATAGTCTAAATCATATCAAGTTGCTTGCTTTTTGCTTCCTTAGGGTAGCTAGAGTGCTTTCCTAGATAATTACCGCTAAGGATGCAATTTTTGGGTCGACTTTGAACCCAACCCAAACCCAACACAAAAAAAGTGACACGAACCCGAAATGGGTCAAAAGAGGGTTAACACGAAATCGACACCAAAATAAATGGGTTAGGTCCGGACAACCTAAAAGTGACCCCAATGACCTATTTAAGGGTAAAACTATAACATTATAAAATTTTCTTTAATACATAAAATTTAAATTTTGAAAAAAAAGATTGTGAATTCAAATAAGTGAGTGACATCTTAAAGCAATAAAACCCGTCAAACAAAAGTATAAAACACTTAAAAGTTAAAAACTTAAAATATAAAATAAAAGTTTTACGGTTAAAACAAGTGTACGTCATTTTGGTATTTGTTATTTTGACTATATGATTTTTGGTACTTTTACATTTAATTACTTGATATGTGGTACTTTAGTATTTTGAATCGATTCATAATTCTATCTAAAGATGAATAATTTTAAATTATTCGGTTGTTCAATGACATTATTTATTGGTACTTGATAAAATAGAAGTACATCATAGTTTTTATTATATTCATTTATATAAGTTGAAAAAAAAGTAAAATCAAAATTTAAAATAGGAACATATCAAGTTTTTAGGATGGCAACGGGGTCGGGGTATCGGGGATCGCTCTTCCCATCCCCATCCCCTTTCCCTACCACCGGTTCCCATTCCCGCCGGGGAATTGACTTGCATCCTCATCCCCGTCGGGTATCACGGATCCCCACGGGGAATCGGGATTTTCTTCGTTTACAAAATCATTTTTCTAAATTGATATGCATGAGAATTTTCATACAAAACTACAATTAAAAATCTAACTTAACCTTTCAAACCACTTCACATCAAAATGTAATCAATCAAGTATTTTAATAGTTTTGTTAGATAGATAATGTTCGACATAATATATTTACTAAATAGTTCTGCAATACGCATAACATTATCAATAAAATACATGATTTCTCTAACATATATGTCAATGAAAGACGCTTATAATACTTTTATAGATGATTCTACAATAGCTATATTACTAAGTTCATCGTATTGGTTTTTGTCATTCTCTCTGTTTAATATATCGTATAAAACGATCATGTATGCTCCAATAAAAAACAATCTTATTGATATACATATTAATATAAGAAAGTTAAAATGGATACAAACGCATATTTATCCAAGGAAATTTGACTTAATATATATATATATATAATATGTGTGGGTTCGGGGTCGGGTACGGGTTCGGGGAACCGATGGGTATCCCCATCCCCGTTTCTAAGTTCGGGGAATCCCCGTCCCCGGCCAACTCGGGGATTGCCATCCCTACAAGTTTCTAGCGCCATTGCCGGTCCCGGTTCTGTTGGTGTCTCTCCTAGGGGTGTAAACGAGTCGAGCTTTTATCGAGTAACTCGAGTTCGAGCCGAGCTAATAATGTACCTTGTCGAGCCGAGCTTGATCTTCAAGTATGAAAGCTCGTCGAGCTATCAAGCCAAGCTCGAGCCCTGTCGAGCTCGAGCTTGATTCAACTCGTTTACACCTCTAGTCTGTCCCCACCAACACACGTAGGCTGGTATCACTGCCAATAAAGTACGGGCCTATTGGGTCACACGCTAACGAATTAGATGAATTAAGAAGCGAAGCATATGAAAATTCTTTAACTTATAAAGACCGCACAAAGAAATGGCATGATGCTAGGCTAAAAGGAAATAAAGACTTCAAACCAGGTAATAAAGTTCTGAAAACACGATGGTACGGACCATACGTGGTAAGTAAGGTATTCCCATATGGCACAATTGAAGTAATTGACAATAAAGGAATAACCGTAAAAGTAAACGGGCATCGCGTCAAGCACTACTTAGAAGGAATAAGCAAAGAAAAAGAAGGTGAGGATGTCAACCTCACCATGCTCAAACCCTAAGTGTGAGGTGGAGTCTAGCTAATGACTCAACCATAAAAAAGCGCTTCCAGGAGGCAACCCGTATTAAAACTTTGTGGGTTTGTTGACTAGAAACCCCCATAAGCCTACAACTCGTCCACTCGGGCTACCGAGGGGTTTAAAGACTTGTTGCATACGCTAAATGCAACCTTGATTCCTACAAAAGTGAGTTAGGTTTGTATTCTTTCTTCCTTTTCTTTTGTTTTTCATTCGTGTGTTTTGTTTTTCTTTGTTAGAGGAAAAGTTCATCCGAAAGTAGGATCAACATTACCGCGGAAATCTCTGGGAATCAATGACAGTAAGTTATATTCGAAAAACATATGCTAAAAAGGTAAATTTAAAGTTTCTATTTTTTTCTTAGGTCGCGACGCGACGCTTGTTATGTTGCGACGCAACAAGTGGTATGATCGCGATTACGTTTGGGAGAAAGAAATTCATCACGACATGACCCATTAAATGTTGTGACGCGACACTTGAAAACCACATGATATGGATAGAGAGAAATTGGGGAATCACAACGCATCACGGTACAAGTCACGACGCGATGTGTTTTCACAGAGTTTAAAATATTTTGAAAACCCCATTTTCTCTGTTTACCCCTAAAACACAAAAACACACTCGCATTAACACACAAGGCGGCGATTTCAAATTCAGGATCAAAGTTCGAAGCTTTCCTTGTGATTCCTACAACAAGTATCTTGTACCCTACATTGCATTTATATCGAATGATTATGGAGTTTCAGTTGAGATTTTCAAATTTTTCTAGGGTTTAAAGGTGTGTATGTGTTTATATATTACGTTTATGAGTGTGGTGCTTATAGTAACCTTTATCTTAGTTTTAATCGACTTGAAATCTTACTGTTGATTTCGAAAAAGTTAGGTAGTGTTGAAATCTTGTACGGTTCACTTTAACTAGGGAATGTGAAGGAAATGGAATCCATCAAAAGAGGAAAAATGAATTTCATCACTAGATGGAGGGATTTTAAAATCCTTTTAATGAGGGAATGTAGAATATTACCTTGTTACCCTCAAATATCATTGTATCCCTCATAAATCTATCTCATTTCATCGACCTAACCGGCTTCTTCCTCCGCCGCAGCATTCCTTCGTCACCGCCTCCAGACCCTCCGCCACAGCCTTCATCAGTTGCCGCCGCTAGACCTCCGTCGTAGCCTTCCTCCGTCGCCGCCTCAAGACTCTCCACTGTAGCAGCTTCTTCATTGGTCGCAGTCGCCTAATTTCATTGTTCCGTTGCGCCTTCCTCTGTTCCGTCGCCGCCTTCCTCCTTAGCCTCAAGTGCAATCAAATTCATTTACATTGTCTACGAACCAAAACGAATAAGGAATTGGAATCCAATTCCATTTCCAGCCAACCAAATAGATTACAGATTCAAATTCCTTCAACAATATTCTGCTAACCAAACGCCACCTTAGGGTTTTTAGATTACAGATTCAAATTCAATTCCTGACAGATTTCAATTCCTGAGAGATTTCAATTCCTTCAAAAACATTCTGCTAACTAAACGCCACCTTAGGGTTTTTAGAAATCCCGAATTGATTTTGGTGATTGGTGTGGTCTCTTGTTGTTAAAAGTGAAATGAGTGTCATATTTATGCTCCTTATGCATTCTACAAACGGATTAATGCAAAAAATTTGTGGTTTGGGTGTTCTATCGAACGACACGTACCGTTCATCGTCTTCATCAACGTCACAATGCGACACGTTACATGTCGCGACGGACGCGTCGACAAAAGCCCAATCTTTGGTTTTTGTTTCTTGATTTCTGCAAATCTAGTTCCTCTCGATTAATTTCTTTATTCTGGTTCAATGTGTGATATGATCATGGTTTTCACCGTTGTTTCTGCACATCTATGGCAACACGCGGACGTGGGGCTCGATAGCACTAGGAAGACGTGGTTGTCCCTCTAGCCCCCGCCGTTCAGCGTCCGTGGTTGGTATTCCGAGCTACCATACTAGCACGCCTACGGGCGGACTTCATTGCTCCTTTGATACCCCACCTTCCGATGGATATAGATGTTCCCCATGCTCTAGAATGGGATGTAGCAAACACAATCGATTGAGTTTGCTTTTCCATAGGAGTGGCTTTTCTAGAATGGGATGTAGCAAACACAATCGTTTCTACAACAAGAGTACCGGGCTGCGGACGATACAGCCATATTTACCTGCCGCACATAGGAGTCGCTTTTCCATATTTGTGAGCCGGTGGTCGAGTACTTCTCCACGGTTCGATTCAACCCCACCTCTAAAGACGTTACATATCATCGGTTTTGTCGTTCCATCACGGGGGTGTTAGTAGAGACTGTGATATGATGGAGTTTAGCCGCAGACTAGGGTTATGCACCCGCATAGAGGCCACTAGTCTGTTTTTCGACGGTTCTTGACAGAGTGTCTCCGAGGCGTGCCTTACGAGTTCGTGGTTGTTGAGTTTTGGGGGCCATCGCCAACGGGGCGTATGAGCCACATAGGGCCGTTAAGAGCAGCATATCTTCGCTAGTTCACCGACTACTGAACTGCTTGATATCCACTTCCATTTCTCACCGCCAGGGCAGTGAGAAGGTTACTGCCGTCGACCTCTTCCATCTTTATTGTCTTATGAGGCACATAGTTCAATGTGTTGTATAACGTTGTGTTCTTCGTGGCACGCAGGGCCATGGGGCCTAAGTAGGAGAGCCCGATGTGTGGCGGCCAGTTTATTACACGTTTGGTGAGATCCTATAGGTTGTTGACAGACTTGGAGGAGGCCCGACAGCTGAGGTTGGAGCAGAGAGTGATGGGCTTTGGGTATTTGGAGGCCATGCGGGTGATTGAGCAGACATATGAGGGCGGATACCGAGTCGTAGACGCAGATGACTATGAGGTAGGAGATGAGGAGGAGGCCGAGCGAGCCGCTGGAGCAGCTAGTGAGACTGGTGCGGCGTAGGAGACGCACACTGGGCTACGTAAAGGAGGAGCAGCCTTTGAATCTGCAACAACTTTCTGGGTCAGTGCAGTAGCTTTCAGGGAGAGTAGAGGGTTTGGGATTATATTAGGATGAGATGCGTTCTTACCACCTCACTCTTGCTAGCTAGGTCTAGGTGATGGGCTCGATGATGCCTACACTTCTCACACATCAGGGACTCACACCACCACCGTAGTCGTATCCAGACTGACATATGCGCTTCCCACCGCCTCACACTAATATGCCATGGCCGTCCGGGCATGGCGAGAATGATTCATACGAGGAGGATTGATGATGATGATTTTGATTTTTCTCTTTCCTTGATCCACATGTTCAGACATTATTATCCTTTAATGTACAAATTTATTGTTTATATTATTTATGTCTGATTATCTACGTGAGTTGTCTATATTTCTAAGTGTGATGATATTATTCGGAGTGCGTGTGAACGTTGGCGGTGAGAGAAATAGTATACCCATATGAGTTCTTTTCTAATCTTTTCTACTTTATTTCCTTTTAGTTTATGTAAAATGGGGACATTGTACAGTTTAAGTATGGGGTAGTGGTTAGAAAAATATTCTTCCATTTGAACTTTAATCCTCGTTAAATTATTATTTTATTTGGGCTATAATTTAAAATTTTTAATCATTCGAGCAAGAATCGAGAATTAGTTAAAACTGTCATGATAATTGATCAGTAAACAAGTTCAGATGTTATACTTGGCTTTTATGTATAGTATTTGTGGCTTTACGTCATTTCAAAGAAATTTCGATTTATAGTAACCAATTTTTAATTTTTGAATTATTAAATAAATAAATAGGTTAAGCCCTTTTCTAATCTTAAAATTAGCGTGTTAGCATTCTAAAATACTCACTTCGATGTTAAGTTGTTGAATCTTGACAAAAATAGAGTGACTGAATTTTCAATTTTACTAAGCATATGCTTAAAAGAAAAAAAAGCCAAGTGGTCATGGACTTAGAAAAAAGAGCCGAAAGAGTACAAGCATATGTTAAATAAAGTTGAAAAATCTGCAATAAGACATGGATTCCATCGAAAGTCATGGACTTATAAAAAAGAGCCGAAAGAGTACAAGCATATGTTAAATAAAGTTGAAAAATCTGCAATAAGTCTTAAGGTCTGGGATTTCTTAAGGGGTAAATTAACCGTATCGAAGATATAGATAATTCATATATTAAGGCTTGGTTATTTATAAAAAGAGAAAGTATTTGGAAGGTTGAGAAGTTAAGGAGGATCAAAACACGAGTATGTGCATAATTCTAAGTGCAATTGATGTCTTGTTTTTAACTAATCATACTCTCACTAGCAAGTCTTGACTTTTAAAGAGTGATGTTACTTATTTTATTTTTATAGCCTAGATAATTAATGATTTGCTTGGGTACAAGCAAAGTTCAAGTGTGGAGTATTTGTTAAATACAGTTTGTGCATGTTCCGGAATTATGACTTGCATGTGTGTTTTATTCTATTTCCTTGTTTGCATGTTTTGAAACTATGACATTTGCATGCAATATGATAGACAATTAGTCTAAAACTATGATTACTGAAATTATTCTTTAATATATAGATAAAAATTTGAGATTGATTCACCATACAACGAGGGTTAAGTGTGAATTAAATAGGTTAGATCATAATCATATTAGTAGAACATGGTTGTTGGTTTGAAAGCCCTATCATATTAATTGTGCTTATAAAAAATTGTTCTCCAAAGTTACTGTTTTATTCAATCAACTTCATACCAAAACACCCCAATTACTTTTAAAGCAGTTTAGTTTAATTAGTTTATTCCTTAATAGAACATTACATAACTGCCCTGTGGAGAATCTGGTCTTGCCTAGTTTACTACTATACGAACGGGTGTGCTTGCCCATTAGTGTGTCGGTTAGTTTAGTGTTAAAATTTAATAATGATATTTGTGTATAACTAACCAATGTTGTAATGTGTGTCTGAAGTTTGGCTGATTTTTGTGTGAGGTTGATGCACTCATATATGATCCGGGTCCTCTTGACTTTATTTTGGGCATCGCTTAGTTGAGTAAGTTTGGGGATGTGTTGTTTAATTGGCAAACTCATGAGGTAGCATGGCAAACCCATTCAACTAAAACGTAATAAATTCTCACATGTCAGACCAAACTTCCCTACGCAATTGTCTCAAAGGGCTGTTGGTCAGCCTTAGTGCAGGCAGCACGGTTGCTTCTAAACTAACTTCCGTTGAAGAGGAGCAGCTAAACCACTTATTGGAAGATTTCTCTTCCTTATTTCAGAACCCTCAAGTGCTGCCACCGGTACAGGTGATTGAACATACTATTAATCTTTTTGAAGGCCAATGGCCAATCTATGTACGGCCTTATCCATACCCCCACACCCATAAAGACGAGATTTAGCGTCAAGTCAACGAAATGCTTAAAACCGGTATTATTGGAGTCGGCCAAAGTGCTTTCTCGAGTCCCGTAATCTTGATAAAAAAGGGATGCTAGGTAGAGATTGTGTATTGACTATTGGGCTCTAAATAAGGTGACTATCCTGACAAATATCCAATACCGATTGTAGAACTTCTCGATGAACTTTACGAACCCAAATACTTGTCTAAAATTGAACTCGAAGTCCGGGTTTTATCAAGTTATACTTCGCCCCTCCAACATTGAGAAAACTGCTTTTCAAACATATGACAGGCACTACAAGTTCCTTGCTATACCTTTTGGCTTAACAAATGCCCCAATCAAAAGATCTTATGCACCTGCTGGAGGAGCGTATAACGAAAACCGATCAACAAAATTGGTTCGCCAAGCTAATGGGTTATCATTTTTCCATATATTACAAACCGGGGAATGAAAATAGGACGGCTGATTCGCTTTCTAGAATACATGAAGGTTCTAAACTACTTAATTTAATCTCCAACCCGACAGTTAGATGGTAGAAATTTGCTAGACATATATGAGACAGATTCGCAGCTGCAAAAGTTGATCAAAGGTCTAACCGACAAGCCTTCCTCTCACCCAAAATTCTCTCTGATTGAATGAACGGTATACTATAAGCATAAGCTTGTCATCCCCAACTTACTTAATGAGTTTCATTGTACCCCTGGTGGGGGGTATTCGGGTTTCTTTAGAACACACAAGAAACCGGCAGCACACATCTATTGGTTTGGTATGACCAAAACGGTCAAGAATTTTGTTCAACAATGTGATATTTGTCGATGATATAAGTCCTCGAATTTAGCCCCAATAGGTTGTTAGGTGTGACTTGAAATTAGCGGTACGATATTGAAACTAGAATCCAATTAATGAGGAGCTTGACGTGAAGTCTACGATGTCGGATCTTGGTTTGATTAAGATGGTTCACTACATGAAGCATATGAAAAATGGTTTTGGAATTTTGGTGAAACGAAGGAAGCAAAGCGTGTGCTCATGCTCCTCCACGTTGAGCATGCCACCAATTTAATTGGTGCATGGCGTGAGGTGAGGTTGCATGACGTGGTGCACCAAAGAATTTGATCTCTATGATATTTCGTTTATCTCGTGCGTATCTTGCAGCGTTTTGAGCTTATCTGTTAATTAGAGTTTCTAGTTTGTCTTTATAAATATCGTAGCTAGGGTTTTTTGTCATTCAACCTGTTTTTTGTCAATCAACCTTTGTGGTTCATATGCACCTTTGGGGTGATATCTTGTACACACTTTTGGTTAATTTCCTGCCCCTGGACGGTAGGTGACCCTGATGATCGAAACAAGTTATATTTTGATCTCATGTTTATCTTGTTTTTGTTATCCGCATCTTCTAACGGGTTCTTGCTAAGGTTTTAAGCCGATTCTTAGAAGGTGGTGTTTTGATCCTTACAAGTGGTATCAGAGCTAGGTTTTCCATTGGCTCGCATATTGTTGATTAAAGATCTCAAGCAGAAGAAGGTTCTGCGGTTTTGCTAGACGATGGCTCTTCTAGTTCAATAGGATTACGCTGTTGCGTTAGAAGGAGAAGATAAACTTCCGGGCGATGTAGAGGAGAATGGAAAGAGGAATTCTTGCAAAAGCAGGGCTACATGCTTATTCAGGACAAAAAGCTAAAGTAATTTAGGAGAGAAAGTGAAATGGTTAAAGATTGAGTGGATGAAATTAATTTAAATGGAATGAAAAGTCAAGATTTTACAAATTCAATATGTATTTGATTTCCAATGTACAAGGAAGTTTACTCCATGTCTCTCCCACGGATTCCAATCAATTTGATGAAGATTCAATGAAGTTTCACTCCTTCTTGAGTAGATTGGACCGGTCAAGGTCCAATGAAAGCTTAGAAAAGGTTATCAAGAGAAATGGTACCTTTACCAATGATTTTACTCCTTAAGTTGCTACCGAACACCAAACTAGATCTTTATTGTGCGTAATGTGTTTGGAACATCCACCATTTGCAATATTTGAAGGGCGCGTCTCGTGTATGATGCTAAAAAGCAGGGTGATGGCTTGACAGGATATGTTGATGCAGACTATGGAGGTGACCTGGTTAAACAGTTTTGCGGTGTTTGACGGATGAGGTGTTGTCCATGGAAATGGATCAAATGACGGCTGCAGGTATGTGGAAAAAGGCTAGGTGATAAGCTTTATCAAAGGCGGTGTTTATTCCGCCGGATGTCAAAAGGTTTGCATGTACTATCTTTGGAGCTTGAAAAATTGATCGGACGAAATCGAGACGACACGGATGGAGTTGGTCTATGGTGAAATCACGTGATGCGGTGTCGGAATTCATGGCTCGTATAAGGAAATAATCCCTCCGGGGAGGTTGGCATGAAAGAGACAGTTTTTTGATAATCTCGGTTGACCGGTCGAAAAGAGTTCAAGTCACGGGGAAGATTGTTAGGCGTGACTTGAAATTAGTGGTACGATATTGAAAGTAGACTCTAATTAATGGGGAGCTTGACGTGAAGTCTACGATTTTGGATCTTGGTTTGATCAAGATGGTTCACGACATGGGGAAAGACGGCTCATGCTCCTCCACGTGGAGCATGCCACCAGTTTAATTGGTGCATGGCGTGAGGTAAGGTTACATGACGTGGTGCACAAAAGAATTTGATCCGGATGATATTTCATTTATCTCGTGCTTATCTTGTACGATTTTGAGCTTATCTGTTAATTAGGGTTTTTAGTTTGTCTTTATAAATCGTAGCTAGGTTTTTTGTCATTCAACCTTTGTGGTTCATATTCACCTTTGGGGTGACATCTTGTTAACACTTTAAGTCTTTGTTACTGGCGTTGACGTAAGTTGTGACCCCCGAACCACGTTATATCTTGGTGTCATGTTTATCTTGTTTTTGTTATCCGCATCTTCTAACGGGTTCTTGTTAAGGTTTCAAGTCAATCCTTACAAAGTGGTGTTTTAATCCTTACAGGTCTCCTCCAACCGCTTTCAATTCCCACCGCCATATGGGAACATGCCGTTGGACTTTATCACCGGACTTCTGAAATCAAAGGGGTTTGAGGCTGTTTTAGTGGTGGTGGATCGCCTCTCAAAGTATTGTCACTTTGTCCCTCTCAAACATCCCTATATGGCGCGTTCTTTAGCATTTCTTCCTAAATCCGTACCCATGGCATTTCTAAATCTGTCCTACCCTGTTTCTTAGTAAATTTTGGCGGGAGATCTTTGCAATGCAAGGGAGTTAGCTGAAATTCAGTTCCGCTATCCGGAGACCGATGGGCAAACGGAATTTGTTAATCGCAGCCTTGATACGTATTTGGATGTTTTGTAGCTAATCAGCCCAATACCTGATCATATTGGCTTCCATGGGCAGAATTTTGGCATAATACCACGTACCATGCATCAATCAATACCACTCTGTTCGAAATAGTGTATGGACGCGCTCCTCCCGCGCTATTTAGTTATGTTCCAGGTGAAATACAATGTGAAACGATTCAACAAGATTTGCAAGATCAAAATGAGGCTATTTAAACAACTAAAGTATCACTTAGCCAGGGCCAAACAGAAATGAAATAAAACTCAGACAAACACCAAAGGGACGTTAGCTTCGAGGTTGGAAAGTGGGTATTTCTGAAACTTAGACCCCATTGACAACAAACAGTTATTTGAACGATGAATCAAAAATTGCAGCTCTATTCTATGGACCTTTCCTCGTTATAGCTAAGGTTGAGCCAGTCGCATACAAACTCCAACTCCCTGAAACAGCTCGAATCCACCCCGTGTTCCATGTGTCCCTCCTTAAACAGGGGAAACTCAGCTGTTGAACAGGATTTATCACGGCTGTTGAATCCACCCCGTGTTCCTAAATCTGTCCTCGGCGATCGGGACCCCTGTTTCTTAGTAAATTTTGGCAAGAGATCTTTGCAATGAAAGGGAGTCGGTTGAAATTTAGTTCCGCCTATCATCCGGAGACCAATGAGCAAACTGAATTTGGTACTCGCAGCTTTGAGACGATGTTTTGCAGCTGATTAGCCCAATCCGTGGTCATATTGGCTTCCATGGGCAGAATTTTGGCATAATACCAAGTACCATGCATCAACCAATACCACGCTATTCGAAATGGTGTATGGACGGGCTCCTCTTATGCTATTTCGTTATGTTCCAAGTGAAATACAATGTGAAACGGTTCAACAAGATTTGCAGGATCAAGATGAGGCTATTTAAACAACTAAAGTATCACTTAAAGAGGGCCCAAACACAAATGAAATCAAACGCAAAGGGACATTAGCTTCAAGGTTGGAGAGTGGGTATTTCTGAAACTTAGACCCCATCAAATCAATCAAAAACTGGAAGCTCTATTCTATGGACCTTTCCTCATTATAGACAAGGTTGAGCCAGTTGCATACAAACTCCAACTCGAAACAACTCGAATTCACTCCGTGTTCCACGTGTCCCTCCTTAAACAAGATGTGGGAAACTCAACTGTTGAACCGGATTACCACAGGACCGATGACAGACTCCAACATCACCCGCTCACCAAAAAAAATGTTTGGCAGCCCATAAGGTTGTTCGGCAAGGGAAATGGGATACGGGTTCAGACATTTAGTTGAAGACTCCACTTGGGAAGATGCTTTTGATTGAGAACCTGCTATTAAGCCCAACATACTAGATTAGCCCAACACGCCCAACTTAACTCTTGGATTGTTTACAAGAGAAGAGGAAAGCCATGTGGAGGGCCTTGATTATTTCAGTTAGTTTGTTAGCAGGACAGGTATCTAAATTAAGATATTTATAGGTCACATGGGGTACGTCGTTGTAATTTGTCTTTTATTTTCCAAAAGGTTGTAATCGGCTCTTGAGTGAGCTTGGGCAGGAAGTCTCTATGGAGCTTCTCTGATTTCTATTAATACAAACCACCTTTGACCATAATTGTTCCAATTTCCATTTCTATATTCCTATCACTTTCCAAGTGATAATTTCCAGTTCTACTGAGTCAGTACCAATTCTCAAGTAGTGCATGCATATACAACCACGAGTAGGATGCTTTTATTATTCCCACTGCAACTAGTCATGCACAGAAGCCTGTGTGTATTCCTCATAGCTAGTCTCTTGGTCCATGGGTAGTTGACTCACATGCTACAGATCATGTGTGGTAATATAGTTTCCAAATATTGTTTGTTCAGTAACTATGGTCCTTCACACATAATGTTGTTAACTTATGTAGGACATGAGTAGAGGACATACATTGATGAAGGGCATGAGTCACACACAGCTACTTGGTTGGATTCTCGCCTCTCACATGCTGCTAGTACACTATCACCACAATATCTTCATCAAATTTATGGTCATCTCTCTGTCGAATTAGTTAAATAAGTTAGGACCAAGTTTGTCATCTTTATCCTGGTTTTAAAAGAGACATGTCAACTAAGAAAACACTCTTAGGTGTTTTTCCTATAATAGTCAATAAAGGGTTGATTCTCCTTTTTCTTTTGTACGCAGTGATGTGTAGGGTTCCGAGTGAATACCTTAATAAAGAATAACTTAATCATGGATGAAACAACATTCTGAATTATTTACTACTTTATAAAACTTCTGTTGAAATAAAAACCTAATTTGGCATGACAATCCACACCTTAAGAAATAGCAATTCACTCGAGTATTTTTCTACTTCTATTGATTCCATGGCATTCCAAGGCATATTAGACCAATCTTCCTGACATAAAACTCCGTAGCATATAAAGCATTTAAAGACCAATCTTTTGCATTATCATTACACAATGTTTGACCAAAGACATTAGACTGTTTTGACTTGGATTGTTTTGATTCGAGCATTCAAGGAACAAAAATGTGAATGAACTCTAGAACAATTTTACATCAAGGGGTTCTTTGTTTGGCTCTTAATTATCCAATTCAGAGGTTGCATCTTATTCGCTCAGCACCTAACTTGTTTGATAAACAAAACATGGAACCTCTGAATGGAAAAATTATCTCATAATCACTCAGCACCAATAATGATTCCAAATGATTCAGCAGTTGAATATTTCCTTCTTTACTCTTAAAAAATTCAACCCTCTCTTCTTCCTATTGCTTCATGAGCAAGCAACCCCCTCGGTCTGTGCAATCATTCTTATTACTCCTTATGATTAAAGAAAGTTAGTTGGTTGTTATAAGGTGAAATATTCGTAAAATTAAAGAATGTTATCAAAGAGGCGTTTTTTTATTCTTAGAAGATTGTTTAGGATACATATTAAATAAACTTCTTATGTTTGTTAGTATTTGATGTTTTCTAAAAAACTACGATCTTAGATTTTTAATGGTTATTTAATTTAATTTATTATTTTATATTTAATACTTAATTGTTTAGATTATATTTTATTTTGGCACTTATACATAAGGGTAATATGCAGAGGTTATTCAGAAATTAATATTATCAAACAACTTTTTCAATAATCATACAAAGCCTTTTTTAATCGTTCAGATGAATCATTAAGGCCGCATTTGTTTCACGAAATTCAAAGAAATTAATGGAATTGAATTCCTCCTATAGGAATTAAATTGTTCAGGAATGAGATTTCTATTCATGTTTGTTTCGCAGAAAAGTAAATGGAATTGAATCCAATTTCAATCCTATTTTGTGTTTGTTTGTAAATTTATTGAAAGAATTGCAAGTTGAGAGTAAAGGGTCTCAAAGATGTTGTAAGTTGAGCAAACTCAAACATAGAAATTGTGACGATGAGCTTGAAACAAGAAACAGAAGGCTCTAAAAACCAGCCACAAGACCCAAAATCAAATGACAAGGCCAAATAGAATAAAAGAAGTCTTGAATTAGAAATCAGCCAAATCACTCTTGGTCAAACTAGAGATGGTCCACATCCAACAAAAATCAAATCTGAAATGTGAACTAAAATCAGAACATATAACCAGAATGAAACAGAAAGCAGAATCATAATCAAGACAACAAAGACGAATTCACTCAAAATAGGAGTTAGTCAGTTAGACATTAATCAACGTGACCTTGTAGTAATCAAATCAGGCTGGACAGTGTGGCACGTGGTCTCATTATATGACGCCTGATAAGCTGATGATGGTGTGTGGTGGTCAGTCTTTGGGGTGCTCTAATGCAAACCCTAATTGAACAAAAGAAAAACTTACACTGTAATACATGTAATCAAAGAACAATTGTAAAAGAAACTTCTTATCCACGTTATTAGACATTTAGTGTGTTTCATATATTAATATATTAGAGGGGTTAGAGTGTAATTATCTCTTCTATATATTTTCCTATTGTAATCGAGATTATCACAAATATACAATTTCAAATTACCATTACGGATTACCAATCAGCCTACGGTGCCTATCTATTAATGATTACAGCCCAACACAAGCAGACCACCAATCACGTTCATTTTTTTTTCTCGATTGTTGATTGCAGCGCAACAAAAACAGACAACCAATCACGTACAATTTCTCCTTCTCGTCTGCCTCATAACAGTTGCTAATCATGGTGATTACAGCCTTTACATCAACCGAGATAACCCTCCATATTGTCACCATAAGTTTGGTTTTACCTTATCTCCTAACAATTATGGTTACCGGAAGGCCATGCTTTAACCCTTTCTTGTTACAAATAACTTATTTGGTTACATCGATGGTTCAATTCCTTGCCCATCGATCACTATCACCTCCTCCTCATCAGGAAAAGACGACACAGAATCTGCCTCACCAGATTACAACGCATGGATTTCCAATGATGCTCACGTACGGATGTTGCTTATTTCTACCATCTCCAAGGCGTCTTTCCAACATGTTCAAGGGAACACCTCCCGTGATCTTTGGCTTTCACTTGAACGTGCTTATGCCCCTCATACGTCCTCTAGAGAATATACTCTGAAAACTCAGCTCCTAAAATTATGAAACTTCCTCTGAAAAGACTTGGTGATGCTGGTTATTTCTGGTCTTCGAGAAGAGTACAACGGACTGAAACCCACCCTCCTTGGCCGCCAATTTCCCACTGCCTTTGCTGAACTTCATGGTCTGTTATCAGATCATGACTACATGATTAAGAAATCAGCCCCTGAAATCCCTCCGGCCCAAGCATTCATGGCTGCTGTTAACACTCGTACCTCCATGGGATCTGGTTCAACCTTGTCTATACTTCTCAACCGGATCCGTTACACGCTGTCTAGCAATTTCGGTCAAACTGGGTTTTTCGGTTTGGCCTGCTACCCAACAACCTGCTCATGCTTTTTACACCAATAGATCTGGAAACAATCATGGCCGTGGACGTGGCTGTGGTCGTGGGAATTCCACCAACAGGAATCAAGGAGGTAACCGAAATCAATTTAGTCGTGCTTCTAATCAATCAAAATGTTGTTTTTGGTACTTGCAACATGTGTGGGATTGGCCATATCCCGTCTCAATGTCCTAATCGTGACCCTGCTACCATAAGACTGAGACGGTCACCTTCAGCCAACTTCACCAATTACCGCTCACAAGCGTCAAACACTTGGCTTCCGGACACCCGTTCTAGCCACCATATTGCACTAGACCTCTCTAGCTTGGATAACTCCGAGGCCTACTATGGTGAGGACAATCTTCATGTTGCAATGGTAAGGGTTTACCCATTTTACACTTTGGTTCCTCTCATCTTTATTCACCGACCAAAATCTTAATTGTTAAGATTCGAGACACCTAAACAAGCGTTAGAATAAAAGCGGATAACAAACAAGACAAGAAACACGACACAAGATATAACGTGGTTCGGTCGTCGGGGTCACGACCTACGTCCACAGGAATAAATATGACCAAAATCTTAATTGTTAACACAGAGAATGTTGTAATATGTACATATGACTGAACCTAGGCTCGATATTTATAACCAAACATGAAAATCTAGTGTTGCCCTAATTCTCAATTAGGAATAAATAATTAACATAAATAAAGAGATTCTCGTGCCCCACGCCGTGGGGTTATGCTCCACGCCGAGCACCCTCGAGAGCCCCACGTCTTGGGCTCAATGTGTACACGAGCTCCATTCTTTTTTCTTTTTTCGGTTTCCAAGTTTCTTCCAAGCCTTTCAAGTCATATTCCAACAATCTCCCCCTTGACTTGAACTCTCTTCGACCGGTCAAACGGAGATCACCAAAGAACCGTCTCTTTCTTGCCAACCTCTCCGAAGGGACTACCT
>JAUEJL010065083.1:0-17637 GCA_032274825.1 Drosophyllum lusitanicum | reverse complement strand
TTTTACTTCCGCTGCATTTTTAAATTATAAGACAGGTTTGATTGTTCTATTTACAGTCAAACCCACGCAGTTTGAAATCTCAAATTGTATTTTAAAAAGAAAATTTTGGTTCTCAAAATCACGGTTATACAGTTATGGCCGTAATAAGGGTTGTTTAGTCGTGTATTGTGATTTAAGCATAGTTAGAGCTATACATGGATACCTTCTATTATTACCGGTTCACCTGGACCTAACGGAGTATATCTAGTTGCTCACCGACTAAGCTTGGACTTGAAGAGAGTACCTCAATATGGTACTTAGAGATGTTAGTTAACTGTAATTGCTTATATAAAATACCAAAGTAAGGTTTACTACATAATTGTTGTTATCTATCGATACCAAGAGATTTACTATTAACTAATTGGTAAAGAGTATAGAGGTAAACACAAAATTAATAGAGATGAGTATAATTGTATATAAGAGACACGAGACAGAGATAAATGTTTATGACTGAGATTGGAGTATGGTGATATTGTATGTATATGTGTGTGTGTGTGTATATATATATACACACACAAATATGAGAGAATACAATAGACTATGTCCATATATATATATATATATATATATAAAGAGAAACGTGAAATGAAACGAGTAAAAGATGAAAGAATCATGTAGAGGAGGTGTAATTATGTAGGAATATATATATATATATATATATATATATATATATATATGCTTACACTATGATTAATACATCAAGACTAAGAGGATACTTAGAGCTATAAATATTTCATATGGGACTATAATTGTAATAATTATATAGTGCCAATGTGATTATATGCGTAATGACAGAGTATGTGATACACACACACGCACACACACACACACATATATATATAAGAGATAATGTGAGTATACTAGACTTCTTTTACTATATGTGTGTAATGTAAGAAATTTTTTTATTGTGCTGCTCTACAGTGGTACAACTCTATATTGCATTGCTCTATAGTGGTACAACTCTATATTGCATTGTTTTACAATGGTACATCTTTATAGTTATACAACTTATAGCTTTAAATTACCGTTATATATGTCATATGTGATTATATGTTCAATATGTTACAAATGTGTAAAGATAAGACTACTGCTAGTGCGCTACGGTGGCATTCCGTATGATATGATGAGATTACATTTACATGTTAATTATTATCATTTTAGTGTTTTGTGAAGTTTCTAGCTCATTTCTATTGTTGTTTATTTCTTTGCAGATGTTACAGACGAGGCTTTCATGTGGACAACATAAAGGATTTTTATACATCAAAGAAAATTATTTTTATTTAATACCTAATCTGGTTGTTAACCTTTTACAGAGTAATATAGTTAAAACTATTTAATTGGAATTTCCTTGTTGCACTTTTTTTTCGTTTAAAAAATAATAAAGGTAAAGAATGGGCGTTACAACTGTGATTTGTCGAATATGACATTAATGCGCGTGCTAGTTATTGTAGCTTTGACAATTTATATGCAATTGGGCACTTAACCGCCTATGTGACGTTACTTGATAACGTGTGTACTTGTTACCTAAATATATATACTTTGCAAATACTGTGTTAGCTCACTAAGCTTTTTGCTTACTTATGTTTGTTAAATATTTTCAAGACCATCTAGTGTGAACAAGAGCAATCCACTGGTATGACAACTATTTTCCACACTCATTCAAACTCTGATTTTATCTTAACAATATTAATTGATTTAGAACCATAAGTCTCGTATGCAGGGCATATAAATATTATTGAAAATATGCACATTGAATATTTTATGAAATGCTAATGAATTATTATTACTTTTATTTAAAAAAAATTGAGACGTTACAATGTTTGTTCGGTTCGTTTATAACCCTAAATATAACTAATATTGTAGTTTAATTTTCTTACAAAATAATTCCATTCCATCAAAGAAGGAAGGCCGTAACCAGACAGAACTTCAAACCTGGAAAACTCCCAAACAATCGAATCAAAGAAAAATAAATTGGCAGCTTTCTGATCACCCAAATAAGAACCAGCAAGCCGAATTTACAAATAAAAAAAGAGCAAAATATCAAAATTATATCCCAACGCTATGTTTCTATTCACCATAATGAAGTCCAAAAGGGAATCACTAATATATGCAACAAAAGGCTTACAAGACTTTTAAACCTTGATGATATGCTACCACTCAATTGTCCTGCATTCATGAATTCATTCTTGTAGGACTTAATAGACACATTTACTTCAGCTGAACCTGAATAAGAATTTAAAAAAAAAAAGAATGCACAAATTAAAACCAAAGAATCTCACATTCACAAGTGAAAGGGAGTGTATGCTTATAATGCTCACAATCATAATCCGCCCATCCAATTCGTTTCCTTGATAGATCATAAACAAAGATCTTATCTTTAAGAACAAGATCTGCAGTTACAATGTATTGAACGAGTTTATCACGAGCTGGGTTATACTAATGAAAAAAATTGTGTGATAATTCAGACCATGAGCGTAAAACACTCTTATCACACATATGTTACAATTTACTGTTAACTTGATACTAGTTTAACTGACCTCCAAGAACTGTTACCCTGTTGGATGATTTTTGAAAGCCAATGCACCATGGAATACCGCCGTCCTGTAAAAACTTTGTTTAAACTATTAGCATTTGACGTGTATCTAAGATACCCAAAACCCGATCAGCAAATATACAAGCAATTAGTGTTTTGTAAAAATTATCAATGTATAAAGATACAATCTTTGATAAAAACTTCATCAAAGAAGAAAATGCTGCACAGTTGCAGTTGTATCGAGATCATGAGTAATTGGTCATGTGTATTGAGAAGTTATGGAACGATAGTTGAATGAAGAAAGACAAGAAATCGAACACTCACAATGGGTTCCCCTAGCACAAGGTAGTTCTCTGGTTTAAGAATCATTGAAGCACTACCGGCAAAGTTCAAGGAAACCTTAGGAAATATCATGTTTATGCTGTTTATGGAAAACCAAAAATATCACTTAAATGCTCGGATGAAAAAAGAAAAAAGAAAAAGCCAAAAACAGAAAGCCAAATCTTAGGAAGTACCTTGAGGTCGCTAAATAACATTGGGAATCTTTTGAAACTACCGGTGTTGCTAATTGTGAAACAGCAGCAGTTATCTGCAGTCAAGAACCTTACACTTCAAATAACTCGTTTGATCAATAAAGTTGCACACAATTATATTATTATTTTAAAAACAATTAGACAGAAACTAACAGCATCAACAAAAGGGTCATATGCTTGTGCAATGAGATACGTCAAAGTTGTCCCAGTATCAATGATGGTTCCTTGATTATCAGAAGTTGCAAAAACCGACATGTCAATAGGCAATAACTGCTCACCAACACCAATACTCTGCAAATCCAGATTGTAATGAGGCCTGAAAATTAGAAACCACAAAAGATTACATTACACAATAATTCAGATTTTTATATCAGTTTTACTTTATTAAACAAATCCTGGGGGCTTCAATCATGGGTTGGCCAGACCGCCAGAGGGTTGTTTCCAGAAATGGCCACGGGAAACAACGGTTACACCGCGTACATCAGAGCCAAAGGCTCGCACACCCGGGGAAACCCTAACAGGGAAAATCCCTTATAAGAACTTTGTTAAACAATCTTAATGATTGCATTCGGACTTCAGATGACATCTCTTTAACATGATTTGATTCGAGAGTTGAAAGTTTGAATACTAAGATAATAACACGTACTGTGATGGAACAAGGGGACTATAAACCATGGCTGGGGCCAAAATCTCACCAAGAACAAGTTTTCCCCCACCGGTTCCGTCTCCTCGTAAGCAATGGGAGAATACTTTTGGAGTAATTCCTTGAGCAAAAAGTTGTGATATAACTGACAGTCCATGTTGCCCAAATCCAAAAATCCCGTCCGTTGCTTTATCTGATTTTGTTAAGCTACCAGATTGATAGGTACTACACCTGTCAATAAAGCCACAAAATTAATTAATCAAACTTCCATATAGGAGTTGTTTATGTTGGTTTCGAACTTATCTGATTTAAACAGGTGCAGTTGCAATAATCAGTTTCTTGTTTTTGAATAGACAGATTTTGCTTTTGATTATCTCACTATTTAGTTTAGGTGTTCCATAATCGATCTGGATATTCAGTTTCATACTAGCAGCAAGATGACAATAAAAAATGTAAAAAAGCTAATTTTCCTTTCTTTCAAATCTAAATTGAGACACTTTTACTCCCATATTGGAAGCCGCATCTCTTTTTTTTACAAGAGTTTCTTTTTAAAGCATTAGTTTCTTTAATGATCAGAATTTGTCAAACACTCAAGCAGTTGATTATATGATAACAATATCTTTAAATAGCAAAGTAGATCCAAGCATTATCTCCTGCAGCCTGTTTTACTGCATTTGATAATCTGATTATGTTTTTAATAGGTTGAGTAAGGAATTGTTGTTGGTTAGTGGTTACACCCTGCTACAATCAAGCATAAGTCTTTCAAGAAATTTGTAAATTGAACTGCTGACGTGAAAGTAGCAGAAATCCTTTGCTTATTCGTCAATTAAGATCGAGTAATGTTTTTATTTTAAACTAATACCTTCACAAGATCATGAATTTATACAGAGTTGCAGGAAAGCTCACCCAAAAGTAATAAAAGCTGAAGAGTTGGTAATCATGGAAGAATCGACAACAGTGTCAAAATATAGCAAATCGGTAACATAATGACCAGATGTCCCGCTATCATCTGCATACTGAAACTCGTAACCACATTGATCGCCTTCATCAGAACATGACGCATCAGCAATTTTAATATTAGAAGAACATATGGAGTCTGAACAAGACACCATTGAAGCAGTTGAAGAGCTTGCATCATCAAAGTAATTAAGTGGAATCTATAACAAAAAAGAAAAGTCAAAAATAAACTTTATTAACATTCTGATCAATCAAAACAGCAATCAAAAAGTGGCTAGAAATGAAAACATACACCAAATCCACTCGTTTCGGGACAATCACTGCAAGAATTACAAGTAACCCACAAGATGTCACTTCCGGTATCGATCTGCACATTGAATTCTTTTGGTGGAGAGCCTAATTTAACTTTTGTGAAGTACAATCTACATACCAATTAAGGGTCATAAAGTGAAGAATTTAGCATACGCCCATTAAAACTTAAAAGTCAGCCCCACATACAGAATTAGAAGGCAATTCAAAGCTTATAAATATATTATGATCATTGTCCCACAAGAAATGAACAGATTAGATGACCTCCAAATAGAAACTTATGAAGTGTCAAAGACCCACTCTACAGAACATGGTTTACATAAAGCACAAATTGCCAAGATAGGTAACTAAAAATCATGCGAACAAGAAATTCTCTCATCAATAGGAGAAAGAAAAAACTTCATTTTTTGATCAATTTAGGAGTAAATGTTTGATCTTTTTATAATTATGAGTGTAAATTTCACTTCTAAATTTATGAGAATTAACTTTTCACTCTAAATTTCATCTACAGATAAACTTTCTCAACTATATCTTGTTCCCTGTTCTTTGCAGTTCTCCCTTACAGTTAAAAATACTATTATATATTTATATGCAAGACCCATGAAATTTACCTAAAAGATGTTGCAAAATAAAACTCAATGGACAAACTGAGTACAGAAAAGAAGGAAGAAAAGAGCAAAGAAACAAACACATCATATTCACTGACCCTAGAACAATGAAACACAAACCCATGAAAAAACTATAAACACGGAGACGAAATTCAGAGCTCAAATGCGGTGATTCAGTTTTAAAATATGATAGAACACAAATAAACAATGACACATAAAAAGTGGAATGCTTACGCCAGTTTTATTTAAAATAAAAGGTGATATAATAATAAATAATAAAGTTGATATGAATAATCGGAAGAATTAAGACACTTTTGGGGATTTCATTTCAAGAAAAGTAATTAATTTACCCGCCGTAGTAAGGATCGGAGGAACCGAAAACGTTGAAATCAACAACGCCGTGAGGAAAGCCTTGTAGGATTCTAGCGTGTCTGACACGATCACGTGCTTTCAGGATTTCTAGCTCAACCGACTTGTTGGCCGGAAAAGCCCTCGACAGAGTTAGAACCCTAGCTGGATATTCAGCTCCGCCGTCGCACGCCACCGGAGCAAACGTATCCACCACCAACAAGAAGATGAATAGCAGAAAGCCGGTTTTTACCGGCATTTTTACAATGAATTTGCAGCAAGAGCTTCGTTATGTGCAGTTTTCTTAGGCAATTATAGCAATATAGAGGAACATATGTAGAAATTTCGTGGGTATTTACTTGAATTGAATTAGAAAAGCGTTTGCTTACACACAGAGTGAGAGAGAGAGAGAGAGAGAGAGAGAGAGAGAGAAGCGGGGCCGCAGGGGGCAGGAGACTGGATGGTTACAGTCTTACAGAAGTCGTCTTTTAGTTTTACCCTTGCGGTCTTGCGGATTTGAATGGATTCGCTGTCTTGTATTGAACGCTCACAATTAAAATGGGTGTTAGTCCATATATGGCATAACCCAATGGGATAGGGTAGGCCAATGGACGTCTCGGGTTTGTGCTTTAACACTCGTACGTCTTTCTGTTTACCTGATATATGAGTAATCGGCTTTCAACATCCGATGCTAATTCCCCTCTCTTTTTTTTTTATCTTTCTCCTCTTTATTCCTTCTTCTTTCTCTCTTATATGTGTGTATATATATATATATATATATACTAGTGAAGTATCCGTACAATGCGACGGCAGCGAATAAAAAGGATATTGTGATGAGTTTTGTGCAGAATAATCACAAAGAACTAATATGAGTTTGTGAAGATTCTTTGCGAGATGAAGATAATATGAGTTTGTGAAGATTCTTTACGAGAGCCACTTTGAAATTATAAATTAAATTGTTAACTCTGAGTTATTTGTCTTTCAGTTTGTTAGAAGAGTTTTGTCGCATGACTGAATCATGAAGTTGCTGATTATATATATGTATGTATATATGTGTGTGTAATGTTTCATAGTTCCAATTATTATGTAATTGAGTTAGAATGCAATGTTTATAAATTTTAACTCTTTGACTCTTTCATTTGTTTGGTGTTTGTGAAATCTCTTGAACTTGATTCATTGAAAACAGGAATTTAGGTGATCTCATGAATCAAAAGTTAATATTAAAAATATATGATTAGACGTAATTCACTTATAAGTATGGTGATCTCTTGAATCAAAAGTTAATATTAAAAATATATGATTAGACGTAATTCAGTTATAAATATGGTGATCTCATGAATCAAAAGTTAATATTAAAAATATATGGTTAGAAATAATTCAGTTATAAATATTGGTTTAAATTCATTAATTGTTGGTTATGGTTTCAATATTTATTTGTTTAAATTCATTAATTGTGGACTTAAATGAGGGGTAAATAAGAGGTATAAAGGAGAGATATTTTAGTAAATTTACTCTTCTTAAAATTAAGAGTTTTTTAGGTGGTAAATATATTATATAGAAGTAAGATATTATATATTATAATTTTGTTTGTATAGATTAAAAAGAAAAAACAAAAAGTATTATTTAAAAGAATAAAACAATCTCTTACAAGACCATGTGCTAAACTTTCTATACATAAAAGTATAAAACCGTCGCTTTCTTTCTAGAAAGCCTCTCATAAATCGTAATTACTTTCTATAATTTTAGTCTTCATATAATATAATAAGAAAAGAAAAGAAAAGAAAAGAAAAAGAAATTTTATTTAAAAAGACAAAACAACCTACAAAACCGTGTGCTCTTTCAACACCCAAAATCATCACAGTTTCTCTACCCAAAACCACTTATCCTACACTCTTACTTTCTCTCTCTTACGATACCGGCGATTAAAAGTCGCCTCACCGGAGACGCTGTACGATTGACACAAAGCAACCTAAGTTTAGTTCACCAGGGTGAGATTGCTGGTGCTACGACTTCCTTCACGTTCATCCGCTTACTCCAAACGTACGTTATTTTAGCTTTCTCTCTGATCACCGCAGATCGAATTAGAAAAAGAAAATGTCTTCTTTGGATGTGAAGTTTCAGCATTTAAGAATTCCTTTTGAAACTGTACGATCCGCTACCAACGACTTTGCTGAGGAAAATGTGATCGTACGAGGAGGATTTGGTAAGATCTACAGAGGTCAACTCTTAATGTCTGGAAATTTGGTTGATATTGTTGCACGGAGGTTAGATCGTGAGCATGGACAAGGAAGCAACGAGTTTTGGACGGAGATTTTGGTGCTTTCTAGTCTAAAAAAGCATAAACATCTTGTCTCTATTGTTGGGTTTTGTCACGATAATGGAGAGATGATAATCATAAACAAGTATGAGGCCAAGGGAAGCCTTGACCGATACCTAAGTGATCCAATCACCCTCACATGGACTCGAAGATTGCAAATATGTGTTGGTATTGCACGTGCATTGAGTTACATCCATTACGACGAGGGACGCAATTTTAGTGTCATACATCGTGATGTTAAAAGCTCCAATATTCTATTAGATGAAAATTGGGAAGCAAAACTGACTGGTTTGGACCTATGCAAGATGCAACCGGCAGCTCGAAGGCACAGACTTGTCTTTGACGACCCTGTTGGTACGTTTGGGTATATTGACCCAGCATATATGCGGACTACAGGTGTGAACCATAAGTCAGATATGTTCTCCCTGGGTGTTGTTTTTTTCGAAGCATTGTGCGGGAGGAATGCATTTGACCCATCCAAGCAGGACATGTCAAGATTCTTAATTGTATTGGCCAAATCACACTATGAAGAAGGAAAACTGGATGATATCATTCATCCAGGTTTGCGGGAACAAATGGACTCCCGGTCATTAAAAATATTCTCAGATGCAGCATATTGGTGTTTGAAAGAGAAACGAGTAGAACGCCCACATATAGATTGGATTATCTTTGAACTTGAGAAAGCACTGGAACATCAATCCACACATGAAAACTCAGTGAGCCCATTCTTTTTTCTTTCATCTTTCTTATCATATAATTACTGATATATATATGTGTGTGCGTGTGTTCAAACTTAATATATTTCCTATCATTGCAATTGATATAATAGGAACACTCAGTAGCTACCGCTGCCGTGGAAGGAATCAATCACTTGGAGGTAATTAATTTCTTTTGTTTTCATATTAGGTAATTATGGTACACAAAGGTTTACACTAATTTGCACTAATATAGGAAGTGGAAAAGATTCACACTCACACATATATGTTGTGTCATTTTACAATTTTCCTTGTTTCTCAATAGGAATTATGCTTGTTCACGAAAGAAGTTAAAGTGATAAAGCTGGAACAATTTTAACAACAAACGAGCAATTTAATCTGATCGATGTTTGGGAGATCGAAAATCTCTTTCATGATGCACAATTCTATTCCTTTTCTCCTTTAAAGGCATAAATATTATAAAACCTGTGCAAGGATCTATTACAGCGAAATACATAATATACAAAAGCCTTTCCTTTTAGCTACGTAGAAAGGCTCCGATCACTAACCTTGGAAAAGTTTTGCTCAGACAATAATTACATGAATCTTGCATTTTGCCCCTTGTTATCTTGTAATTTTTGTTTCCTTTAATATAATTAGCCGTCCAAGAAAATAAAAATAATAATAATTACGTCATCAGAAAGATGTAAATGAGATCGAAATTTTTTGATATCTTAAGGTATGTTCTTTTTATACTTGTATATATTAGCAAAATAAGTAAAACTATTTTACTTTCTAATTTTTTGTATTACCCCTACCATAATCCTGATAATTGATGAGCTCTTGCAATCCAAGAGCTTGGTTATGTTTCTTCTAAGAAAAACTATATTTCCTCCTACTAAATCCTACTACTTCATCCTCCTACCCACTAAATGATGGAATGTGGAATTCACTAATTTTCTTTCCTTATCTTCTCTCTTGATTTTAACACATTTCTTGATTTAATTATTAGGAGGATGGGTAGGAAGATTTAGTAGGATGATATAAAACAACTCTTCTTATTATTTATATAGTGCCTTTAGGGGTGTTTTCTTTTGGTTTGATGAGATCATTAAATGAGACTTATATATAGGTTGATTTGCATAATTCATGCCTCTTCAAGTACCTACAAGTAGGAAACTTAACTACTTCACTTAATATTGACTCAATAACTTCTCAGCCATCATATCTTCAATTATTTTATGGTTTCTACAACAACCACTATACCCAATGATCGGGGGGAGGTAAAATGTAGACAGTAGAGTTTGCTGCTTTCCAATATTGCAAAACTCGCTAGGCGGGAGCTGGGCGGTCGGCGGGGAGTGGTGAGTACTCGGATTGGCATTTTTTACATATAAATCTCAAAATTATATATACTACATATTCATAAATACTCAAATATAAATATAATGCTCACATGACTCAAAACATATGTTTAGAAACACTAATATAATTGTTCAAGAATCAAGACATCAACTACTAGTTCAAAACACTTTTGAACTTTGAAGTATCCAACACCAATCAAAAATTAAAGTGTGAACTATGAATTATTCAGTTCCAAATTTGAAAATATCAAAATAATACTCAAGAAATAATGAAATATGAAGTATCCCTCTGTGGCTAATGAAAAAAGATAAAAAATAAAAATTTTGACTTCGTTGATTGCGTGGCCGCCTAGAGCCAACTAGTGTTGCCTAGCCTTGACTTTGACCTAACCCGAGGAATAAGTCCGAGTAGCCATTATTCGCCAAGGTTTATGACCGACTACCGACTAGGCGCCGACTAGTCGGCTGCCTAGGCCGAGTTTTACAACACTGCTGCTTTCCTAATGATCTGCAGCTAGTTTTTTGTCCATTAAAAGTTGAAAATTGAAGACGAGACATCCTTTCACAGGAGACTTGTATTACATGCTATTATATATTTCATTTTTTTCCGAACTCATTTATTTTCAGTTTTTTAGACTTTAGAGCTACTTTTAGTTATTTTTTTAGTTTTCGTCAAGTGTTATTTTCTATACAGACTCATTAGTTATCTTGGTTCCTTTCTTTTCTGTTACAATGTTATTTAAAAATATACCAAGTATGTTATAAGTTATAACATATAATATATCATAACATTTACCGGGAAATGCTACTGTAGTGACATATATATTATATATATTGATGCAGTGACATAAAAATAAAGAAGAGATGTTAGATGGTGTGGCTGAGATATTATTGATTAAACAAACAGACTCAAGTTTGATCCTAAGTGCCCCTACATCTCTTTTTTATTTGTGAGGGTTTTTTTTCTGTCTTTGGTTTTCTTTTCACTCTCATTATATGTGCTTTTTTCTTTCTGTTTCTTACATTATCAGTTTTTAAAAAGTTATTTGGTTTTTATTATTTTTTGGCTTTTTATATCTCTTATTAAATATTGTTTCTACATAACCTCTTTTTTCGTCAATGATTTTTGTTTCTATTTTATTTTTTATTTTTTGCTTTCTGCTAAGCTAATAAACGAGACAACTAGACGAGTTAGTGTACTAGCATAGACTATTTTAACAAAAAAGAATTTTGAATATATTTAAATCTACAATTCGATATAAATTTTATCCCAATAGATATTTATCTAAAAAATTTGTTACTACAAATTTCATTTCATTAGATAAATATTATATTACATTAAAATATATTTCAAAATGTGTTTGAAGTTGAACCATAGGCGTAAACGTCTACAAATGCTTTAAAATAAAATTTCATGACATACATAAATCTAATTCTTTAGATTTTTATTTGCTTTATTTCAAGTAGTTGTATTTGGACGTTAGTTTCTATATTATTCGGTTTATATTTTTTGATTGCCGCAACAATATGCGGCCAATGACACCTTGTTTCAAATGTGACCTAATTAAATCATTTTAAGCTAAGCCTACATTTTATATAATAGCACTTATGTTATAATGGTATAAGTGTATAGCCACAATGTGTACATGTCTACAGGTACATATACATACTCATGTTTATGCAAAAGATATGAATCCACAAAATTCCAACATCTACCCCTACTATTTTCTTTACACACGATTAAGAAAAAATGTGAAAGTGTGTTAATTTTGGTGCAATTTTCCCAATGGTCAATGTTACTTGTTTTATTATAATAGACTTCAACTTATTTTTGGGCTTCTTACGTATAACTTTTATCTATTTTTTTTAATCTTGGTAAGGAATGGATAAGGTACTAGTATCACAATTTCATTTTAATTCATTCCGATCCTATTAGCATGTATGGGTTGCAACACTTTAACCTTGACTCGATGTTGCAGGGGAGAGATTTGGAAGACTTCAAAATTGGACTTGATGCTATAAAGCTCGCGACCGAGAATTTTGCTCAAAAATATTACATCGGTTCTGGTGGATATGGTATAGTGTATAAAGCAGAACTTGAACATTTTGATTCCGCGGCAATAAAAAGCAAGAATGAATCCCAAGTGCCTAAGAGACGTAGCACTGTAGCTATAAAATGTATCATCAGTAGAGAAGACACACAGGGAGAAGAAGGTTTCATTGCAGAAATTAAAACACTTACTAGTTGTAAACATCAAAACATAGTCTCTCTTCTTGGCTTTTGTTATGAACGCCCGCATATGATCCTTGTCTACCCGTATCTATCTAACGGAAGCCTTGAAGATTATTTGGGAAGTGAAGGTAAGATGACTTATCTTACTTGGGTGCAACGTATACGAATATGCATAGATATTGCATGTGGATTGGATTATATTCATACCACCTTCGAAGACAAAGAAAAGATAATCCACCGTGATATTAAAAGTGCCAATATTCTATTGGGCGAGAATTGGGAGGCAAAGATTGCCGACTTTGGACTCTCTAAAATCCATCCAACGAATCATACTGCTAGCACTCTTAACACGAACAAGATTGTAGGCACAAGAGTGTATTGGGATCCAGAATATGAGAGGTCAGGTAAGTTGAAAAAGGAATCGGATATTTACTCTTTTGGAGTTGTTTTATTTGAGACACTGTCGGGAAGATTGGCCTATGATAAAATTTACACCACCAAGTATGAAAAGGGGCTTGCACCCGTTGCTCGAGAACATTTCGAGAAGGGAACATTAAAGGAATTGGTAGATCCGAAGTTAAAGGAAGAAAATGATGAAAGCACGTTTACTCTAAGTAAAGGACCCAATCAAGATTCTGTGGACACCTTTTCAAAAATCGCGTATCAATGTTTGGCAGAAACTCAAGCTCAACGCCCAACTATGAAAGTTGTCATCAAGGAGCTTGAGAAAGCATTGAACTATCAGGTAAGTTGACGTTCCTAAAATGTAAAGTATTCTTTCCATTTTCATGATCTTGATTTCCTTTTTTTAAAACGGCATTCATAATCTTGATTTCTAATAATTAATTAATTGTCCTTATGACAATCTCGTTTAAAGAAATAAAGCAATTAAGTATTATTTAAATTGTACATGAACATTTTAGCTCAAGGCTTAAACTTCGGTAATGATCTTGTTGAAATATCATCTGCAGTAACTAGAAAGTTTTGTAAAATATTATTTAACATTTAAACAACTGAATATGTCATCTGTAAGTTGTTAATACATGCTGTGTATATTTAGTAGGCTCCTGGTAAGTAAGCTGTTGCAAAGATTAAGAAATAATGTACTGGAATTTTGTGTGTTATCATATTTCCAGAATATCTTTAATAATCATGTATGCATATACATCTTATGATTTGCTCTGTTCTTGTTTGTTTTCTATGTCATAACTCATCTTGCTGTTTGTGTTTTCATTCTAAATATATTAGTAGGTTAGTCACCCACTTATCAGTAACTTATCTTAATGTAAACAAGATTATCTTTAAACGATTTCTGTCAAGGGAGGTGATTTGTTCACCACATAATGTTTCCATACAGTACTAGAATCTTTAAAACTACTGTTATACCATTTAGTTGCAAAGAAAAGACAAATAGTGCCCTTTAATTACTAAGGAAAGACAAAATACTGAACAGGTAAGTGATACGGGAGTCGTATTAAAGTTTTAAAAGATAAAAAGGTTGATAATTACTCGAGTTAATGGCTAGGAGCCTAGGACACGTATAGGTAATAGCTTAAGCAAGTACCAGGTAGGTTGACGAAACAGTTATCTGAGTGATATAATAACGAATCCACATTTCCTGCAGTTAGTTCAGTATAGAGTGAAAAGGTTTAATTGATAGACCATATATTAAGTACTATGAAGATAAAGAGAGCAAGTAAAGATAGTGCGTCGATTTACATTCGATATGCATTGATAAAGGTAGATTATTGTTCAGACTCGTTTGGACTAGATTGTAATAACAGTGAATCACAAATCATGTAATGACAGGTTAAGTAATACTAACCTGACAACTTCCTGGTCAAGTCCTCGCCTAGTCAATTAACAAACAACCAACCACAGCTCTCTCATTAGATAATTCATCAATTATACTTTAGATCAAATCATGATTGTAACACAAAACAGGTTAACACTTGGTTGTATTTTTGTAGTCACCAATGATATTGATACTTATCGTCCGATTACATGCATGTATATATCACTGAGGAGTGAGGACACTAATCAACGCAATCCCACCTATTTTTTGTAATTCGCTGCCTTAATCATAAAATTAAGAATAAGTGATCAAATAATCAAGCGTTTGTTTTGCATATATATGTATATATGAATGTATATAGTGAAAAGATCATTTGAGAACCGTTTTTATTGCGAGTACCATTTGTAATCTCCATTAATGCTCATTAATAGGGATATTTTGGTCTTTTATATAATTTTCTAGACGTGAATTGCGCCCGGTGAGTTTTCATTAAAGATCGAGCCTTGATTTTCCCGAAATACCCCTCATTAATGCATCATTAATGAGCCATTAATGACAGCATTAATGAGCCATTAATGACAGCATTAATGTGTCATTAATGAGCCATTAATGCATCATTAATGAGCCGTCATTTTTATTGACCATTGATTTATTTTATTCAAGTGCCAAGATTGGTTCTCACGGTACTCGTAATAAAAACAGTTCTCAAATGAACCACACACACACACACATATATATAGCACTCAAACATAGCTTTGTGGCTCTTTTCTTTTTAGTTTCTGTAGCCTTTTGAATCGCCTCAATTGGAGTTCAGAGGATTAAGACACGGAAAAAAATACAGGCGTACAAAGTTGTCCATGACATTTTGATTTGCTTTAACTTCACTCCTTTACCTCCTATTCTCCTTAAGCCTATCATAGAAAATTTAAGTTTTAATATTAATGAACTTACTACAATAACAGACCTAAATATAGGAATATAGCCTTATAAAATGTGTATATGCGGGGATTTCAGTAAGCAGATTCAACTTTTCGAACCTTTTGGTGTATGGATAATTTAGATGTTGTACAAATCATCTCACATGTCCATTTTGAAAACCATTTTCTCAACTCTCATCACTAGTTTGATCTCCATTGTTTTCAGATATATGTAAAAATGGAAGACAAGAGAAAATTCTTATAATTACAGATGCATATATGGTAGTTTTTTTCTTTCTTTCAAAATATTTCAGTGTCAGAACCTGCTTATATACTAAAAAGAAACAGCTGTTTAAAAAACTGCTGAAACGTTGACATGAATTTAAGGATCAAGTGTATAAAACTGGAGATACAAATTATACAAAGTTCTAGATAAGTATTTTGAATTTTCGATTAATGTTGAATACTCCACAAGTTGATTGAATCTCATAAGAATTTCGGATTTCGAATTTTCGATTCACAGGAAACTCACAAGGACAGCTTCCGAGTATCATTTGAAGACATAAGTTTGGCCACACAAAACTTCAATCCTAAGAATTTGATCGCAAGAGGAGGATTTGGGAATGTATACATAGGAGAAGTTGTACATGCTAATGTACCTACCAAAATTGCTGTGAAGCGGTTGGTTAGGACAGGTGGCCAAGGAGATGCAGAATTTTCAGCAGAGCTTGAAATTCGTTTTGAGTTTAAGCATGAGAACATCATTGGTCTTGTAGGCTATTGTGATGAAAATGGTGAAAAAATAATTGTTTCTGAGTATGCCTCTAAGGGAAGTCTTGACAGGTATTTGGCAAGTGCTAATCTTACGTGGATGACACGACTTAAAATTTGTATTGACGTTGCAACGGGGTTGGATTTCCTTCATGGAGGGGGTTCAAGACAAGATACGGTGATTCATAGAGATATAAAAAGTTCGAACATTCTACTAAATGGTGACTGGAAAGCAAAAATTTGTGATTTTGGGCTGTCCATAATAACTTCAATAAATGAGGATATCGACTTTGTTGTTGATAGTGCTTGTGGGACATTTGGCTATGTTGACCCACAGTATGTACAAACAAATTTCTTGACAAGAGAATCTGATATATATTCACTTGGCGTTGTTTTATTTGAGATAATGTGCGGAAGATTGGCGCTTGTAAATTCCTATCAGGATGAACGTAGGTTTCTATCCACTTTATGTAGAAGACGATTTGAAGAAGGAACACTTGATGAACTGGTGTTTGAAGGTATAAAGGATAAAATTGTGCCAAAATCATTGACTACTTTCCAAACAATTGCATATCGATGCTTACATGATGAGAGAGAGAGCAGGCCAACGGCAAATGAGGTTGTAGCACAACTTAAGAAAGCATTGGAATCCCAAGTAAGATTTCCATGGTTTTATATACGTGGTAAAAAAAGGTGTAATTCAATCGAGCTAACTTGTGTATTAAAATTTTCCTTATGTAAACCTTGTAAGCATTATTGAGCTTGTGCCATTGTGGACTATTTTCATAAAACCACTTTTTGCAGTATAATTTTATTCTGTTTTTCTTGGTGGTTCATCTCATAGCAAAATGAAATGCATTTTTAATTTTAATCTTTTCTTGTTTAATTTGTACAGGAGGACTATGAAATATGGGAGCCGAAACTTCCTAGAGACTTAAAAGAAATAATCTTGATGTCAAAAACCCCCGAAATCTACTCTGACTTAAGCAAAAAAGATCTCTACGCCATGTTCTGCAAAGGAATTCTTCTTCAAGAGGGAAAAGTGGTAACTATCAGTTCATCCTTGAGTCTTAGTTATTTTGTGTATTTTTCTTTTTGGTGTATGTTTTGCTCTTAACTTAAAAGAACATTAAAATAAAAGAACCTTTATGGTTTATTAGCTTGTAATATTTCACTAAGAAACTTCACAAAATGGGTTGATTTAGACTGTATTTAGCAAAAGTAGGAATTCTGAGAAGGTCATAGGTCGTCAAAGTGTTTTCAGATACTTGAAACCATCTAAAATGAATTGCTTTTACATTATAGATTATTTTTCTAATGATATACCTTTTATGATTTTATTTGAAACAGTACTTATTTACAACGAACAAAAAGGAAAAAGGAGCCGGTCTGGCCAATTCATACCTGCAATAAAAACCCGAACAGTTCAACATGTCTATTATGTTAGCTCTGAAGTCTGAACTCTTTAGTTACAAACAAATCTCAAGTCTTGAACTTAAAGGACCTTGCTAAAATTTACGGATGTACATGATAAAAGCTGATTATTTAGGTTCTTAAACTATTTAATATTGGCTT
>JAUEJL010065072.1:0-17639 GCA_032274825.1 Drosophyllum lusitanicum | reverse complement strand
GGGACCAAAACTGAAAATAGTTACAAACTTGAGGGACTAAAAAAGAAGGGCAAAACGGTCATTTATAAATATTTAACAATTTGCTAACGGAGTAGGGACCAAAAGTGAAATAAGTTCGGGTCGGGAGGGACTGAACCCGTAACTTTTCGGATCCAGGGACCAAAACCGTTATTTTGAACAAACCACAGGGACCAAAAATGTAATTTACTCTATTTATATTTAACTAACTTCAAATACATACATGTACAACTAGAATGTTTTCACATCCTACTAATTTACATACGCGTACATACATATTACAACTTAGAACATACACATATACATTTACATACGTGTATCCACATATTACAACTAGGCCCAATTGGGGATGTTACAAATACTATACTTCATTTAACAAATTTATTATAATTGTACAGTCTTGAGCATCCATTTTAGTAAAAATTTAAATCTAATTTTGACTTTTAGTTTTACTTTAATTTGAATAAGAAATTTAGAGAAAATTTCATATATGCTCATTTTAAACCATAAAATATGGTATTTGTCCACCTTAATTTACAAATGTTATATTTACATTTTATAAAATTTCAAAATATCATATTTAACCAAATTTTTAGTTTTATCATTTTAAAATACTTTCTAAACATTTTAAATTCTTTTTAATTTTAGCCGATAAAGACTTGACTATTGTCCGTAATTGTAACAATAACGATTGATAACTTGTACAATAAATAAAGTCATGTTTCTTCATATAATAATAGCACGATCTTCCGTCACGTCTGTCCTCCACCTCGCAATCTCGCATCGATGTTTTTATTGTTGGTATGGATGTTGACGTCGTTTGTCATCATTTTTTAAAATGTCATTTTTCGTCTTTCATACTTATTTGATATCTTTTTATTAATGTTTAATATTTTTTTTTTAACTTACTCGTTTAGTTACTCTTTAATACATTAAAACACCAAGCTCTATACTCTTTTTTATATTTCTAAAGTTATATATATATATATATATGTATTGTAAGATTCGGTACATAATCAACCTTATATGTAAAACTTATAGAACCAATCAATCATAGCTTTTAGATTTGGATGATTAATTGTTGAGATTACGGCCGCATATGCAAAACTTATGGGCAAGGGTATAAATGTCTATATATTAGCTCCCTTTATACCCCGTTTTATGTAACTTTTTGAACCAACATACTTAATTTTTTTTAAAAGATCATAAACATTTTGTAGGTTATTAACGTATTCACAAAATTCCAATCAATCACAACCATATATATGTTTTAAAAGGTGATTATGATTTATCTAAATATTCGAATATTATTGCTAATATACTTAATCTTTTAAAAATAAACATAAATATTTTTTAGTTTGGTAATTTGTAATAAAATTTATTTACTTCTAAAAATATATAGATAAACTTAATTTAAATATTTTATAAATTATCTGAATAATAGGCCAAGCCAATAAACTATCTTAATTTTAATCTATGTGATTTGGTTTCAAAGTAAAATGGTTTGGTTTTACAAAATTTTTTGACGTAAATGATATTTGGAAATTTGGATAATGAAGATTTTTATTGCTAATATATATGAACGAAAATATCATGTGGTTATATAAAACTAACCATTTTGATGTAAATATTATTTTGAAATTCAAACTCGAACGGGTATAAATCCGTATGATATAAAACATGATTAATTAGACAAACTACCATCATTGTTTTTAGGGAGGAATTAACTCACATTGATTATGAATTAATACGGCTAGGATCATTTATGTATTTGATCTAACGGTTTAAAATAAACTAAATTTTCTCTCTATAAACTCATCGTCGATAATATATATATATATAAAATTTTGATTTCATGTGTAGTGCTAATATATCATGGAAGTCTATATTTCATATGTTGTTTATTTGAATCCATTGGGATGTTGAAATAGTTTCTATTTTCTAATCTTACATGTGACCAACAACCGCAGCAAGAAAGTGAAAATTCTAAATGATCAAGTATGATGACTATACACCTTGCAACTCTATTGTTGGTCCTTGAAATCTCATTTTATTTTATTGCATACTCTTGGATTCTATTATATACATTTGTTTTAGAAAATTTATGTTGGTGATTTCATATCTGTAAATAATATAAGGTCTTATATGTATTATTCACGGGTGTGTAAAATTGGATAAAACTAATAATATAACTACAAGTAAAGGTGGCGATTAAGACTCGTTTAGTTATGAATGAGTTGATTTGTTATAGTTGTTTGTCTCAAACGGATAAAAAACAATTGCCTAAAAGGAGAGGCGGCGGAGCATGCTAAAAATGACCCATTTAGTCATTTGACCCGTCTAGCAAACGACCATATTTAAGTATGCTATAATGATTCTTTTAAGTTAGCCATCAATTTGGTATTGTTTTAGTGGATTTGAAATGCACAAATCAAAGGACTTAAGTAAAAGGTATCTGTGTTAATTGGGTTAATATCAAAATGCAGGGACCATGTAATTCCTTGGTTTGTGCTATTATGTATTTTATATATATATAGAGAGAGAGAGGGGCAGGATCAAATGAGAACACTTCTTAATGTGAGAACTTGGAGAACAGTTTATAGCTCTTAGATGATCTTTATTTAATGGCTGATATTAATCTTGGTTAATTAAGGTATTTTATAATCATCTTATATATGAATTTATTTTCTAATATATATATATCCTTCTTTTAAAAAAAATTATATTACTATGTATACTTCACAATTGTTATAATATACGTATTGGTAGTCTTACACATCATAAACATTTAAATTTTACTTTAACCATCCCTCGTGTTCATATCGAGCTAAATGTTCAAACCCGTAACAAAAAACTATTTTGATCTGTTATCTAACCCTTCCTACCGACTTATCTTTACATCAATTATGTTGGACTCCTTTATGTTTCAATCATAGATTTGCCACTGCTTTTTCATCCGTGTGCAAAGGTTTGGAACATTATACAAACAAAGAGTGTTTTCTTTCAAATGACAACCGCCTATCATTATTTTGTGTGTTGTCGACTCTAAAGCAAGGGCAGACATGTATTGGAAATGAGTTATGTAACATCCTCGAAGCGGACCTATACGTGTGCGATTTTGGTACGTCAATTATTTTAAATAAATAAAATAAATATTTATATTCAAGTTATTGATATAAATTATGAAAAATAATTAAGGAATGAGGTTATAAAAATAATAATAAAAATAGATAAAAATAATAAAATAATAAACGGTTTAAGATAAGGATTCTGAAAATATCCCCGTTAGTTGAAACGTGTGAGTGGGTATTAGGTTGCTAGTTGAAAAGGGGAACAAGATACCTACTTGTGGATAATAATAACCCACAAGTCGGTTCCCTCCCTCTTCTTTACACAAACAAAAACACACATACTCATTCAACTTTTGTTCTTGATCTTGAAGGAGCAAAACAAAGAGGAAATCATTAAACTTTTATTCTAGCAACAATCAAGAGCTTAAATATGTCCCATCTTCATTATCTTCATCACCTCCATCTCACTTGTAAGCTCTTTCCTCCAAGTTCTTCCTTCATGTACTTAGTTTTTAGGGTATTTAGGTTAAAAACGGGTCAAGCTCCAATTGACCATTTGAAACTGATTTTTATGCTTCAAATTGTTCCTACAGCACGTATAGATTGTTAGAAACTCAAATATTTGATTGGACATGTTGATTTTGCTCAAGTTCAAGAAATTGCTCAAATTAGTCAAAAATGGTCAAAAAATGGAAAAGGCTATCAAGGACTTATTTTTATTGATTCAATCAGTTCCTATAGCTTCTATAACTCATATTAAGTAAGAATTATGCATTAGAAGTGTTAGAATTGATGAATTCCAAGAATTGGCCAAATTAGACATTTCTTTGTTAATTTAAGTTGGATTTTTGATTGAATTAATTGAGTGAGTGAGTTGGATGTTAGAAAGCTCCTACAAATGTTAAATGATGTTGGTAATCACTGAAAATTTATCAAAGTTGAATTGGTGTTGATTTGGGCCGAATTGCACTTGCTGTGCAAAACTGCAAGTTTGCCATTGTTTGCACAAACGCGACGCGTCAGGGTATTGGACGTGACGCATCCGGTCAGAAATGTCAAAATACTGTTTTTTGTTGTTCTTTCGCGTATCGGTGTTTGGACTGTTGTTATAAGATAGTAAATAGATTAAGGGCACCGTTAGAGCATTGTTTTTAGTGTCTTGATTGTTCTTTGCGCGTTTGGTTGTCTAAATGTAAGAAATGGTGTTATAGGTGAACCCGACGATCAGGAAGAGCCAGAACACTATATCTGCCTACTGTAGCTTTTCAGGTGGGTGTCAGATAACATAAGAATTAATATAACTATATTATATATTATCAATATTAAGAACTATATTAATGAAAGGTAAACCACATTGTTGAATGTATGAATCATTTGCTAAATTGATATGATATGCACTTGAATTTTGTAAAATATGAATCATGATTATGATATGTGTTTGTATGCGCGCTATGAGACTCTGAATGGATCAACTATGTGTTTGTGATCGGATTCGGTTATGAGGACTATTTATAGTCCGTTATCGAGGCCAGCACGAGGTCTGGGATGCCTTGAGGCATGTGGGTCAATGATAGCATCAACGGTACCTAGACAGGTATTTAGGGTCTTGCAAGCCCAATGTTCCTCGAACAGTGTGAAGATCAGCTTCCCGTTGTACCCAATGGAGTCTTTGAATTCATAACGCAATGGTGGACCGCTTTACGCTCACCCACCGGCACGGTTGATGTGTCTGGTACCCCAGTTAGTAGCATTGAGCAGGGCTAGCTACCCTGCAAGATTATGTTGCTTCTGACTACGCCAGCTCATCGCGAGATGTTACGATGGCACTAACTGATGATGATTGTTGATATGTGATATGCTTATGTTGATTCCTTTGTTATCTTATGCTCACTAATTTTAAATAGTTAACAAATACTCTCCCCCATGTTTCAGGTGACACTTAGGCGCGTGAGCTTGGGTGCATGCTAGATATTTGTATAGTTTTGGAGGAACACTTGTCATGCTACTTTATGTTTGTACTTTTTTTATTATGGTCGGTTGTTTGATCACAGTAACACCAACAGACTTTGTATCTTGTGGCTACTTTTGATTGAAATTATTAGCCACTTTAATTTCCGCTGCTTATATAAACTTTGAAAATAGGTTTAGTAAAGTTATATTTATAAATGAACCCACACAATTTGGAAACTTAAATAATGGTTTTTAAATAAATAAAAAAAAATTGTTTCTCAAAATGGCGGTATTACATGAAGCTGCTTGACATGTTTTTATCTGGGAATACTATCCGACCTAATGATGTCTTAAAAAACTTGAAAGAGTTGATTATTTTTCCAATGCAATTATTGCATACAGAGTTTTGTTAACTATTCTAGTAACTATTGCATCTGCAGATTGAAGTTTCTCAAAACTTAAGTTGTTGAAATCCTACTTACGGTCCAAAATGTCACAAGAAAGGCTTAATGTATTGGCAATGATAACTCGAAAACGATATCTTGGAGGGTATTGATTACGAAGAGTTGATTCATAACTTTACTTACACTAATTCTAGGAGAACTTCACGATTCATGTAATTTTATAAGATAAACTATTTTACTACCTTTTTGTTTTAGTTTTTGACATAATAAAAATCGTAGTATTAATAAATTTTTGCTTATATATATGTGTGTGTGAATATATATATATATATATACACACACACACACAAGGTTAGAAACCTGTGTATTATACGGGTCGTTTAAATAGATAAACCAGAAATTATATCTAAAAAATAACAAAAAAAAGAACTATTACGATGAATATTTTTATACAAAAAAATCAGAAGAAAATGAAACAATATACTTGTAGCTAACCTCACATAACCCAACCCTAGCAGGATTTGCAACTATTTAGAATGGTCAATTCTAGCAATCACTTATGATCAACTTCTATCTAAGCTTATCAACAACCAACCCTCCCATCTTTCTTCTCACATTAGCGTCACATCATACTTTCCTTCCATTTTTCTTTCCAACCCTCAATTTTCGTATTTTTTAATTTAAATATGAGAGATGAGAGAGAGAAAGAAAGAAGGAGAGAAAGAGAAGAACGAAGAGAGAAATTGAGAGAGGAGAGAGAGACTTGGGTTGGGTAAGCCGAGGAGGGCTTGAACCCACAAGTTAAGAGGGGGTGCGGCGGTGTTTCCATCAACCCATGGAGACCCTTTGGTCACCTACAGGATGGCTGCGTGTGGCATAAGAATAAGTCTTTGAATTGCACTCTAAATTACTTCAATAGTCCAACTAGACCCATTTCAACGACTTTTGAACACCAAGTCTTTCATGCATCCATGTAACGAACAAACAAATATCTCAAGGCTGTAAATCCACCACAAACATAAAAATATGCCATCATCTCTTTACCTATAAAATCTTACTAATGCGACATTAATTAATTATGTCAAAACATATGCATAATCAAGAAATCATTTCAAGTTACAATGCATTCCTCAAAGATAAAATTTTGTTAATAGAAGTCTTTCACTAATAATCAAAACAAAGTAAAGCTCAAAGGATACCTTGATCATGACACCAGGGGCAATAAGTTAAAGCTAAATTTTCCAAATATCGATTCTTCTTGGAGGTGCAACAATTTCACATCATGGTCTACAATCTAATCGATAGATGAAACGAAAGAAAAAAAAAGGGTGACCAAAAGTGTGAAGAAGAGTATGATCTGTCTAATTAATTAACAAAAGGGAAAAAAAAGAGAATGATATGATAGTGAATGGTGCTAAAAGGTAAAGATAGTTCCAAGCTTTTCAATTGTTAGCTAATTTGTTTTGTGTTCATTGAAAAGAAAAGCAGGTCTATGTAAAATAACAACAGAAAAGAAGAGAGAACAAAAAGAAATATATCTCCATTGCATAATTACAAGTTACCGGTTTAAGCAAGTGATTCTTAAGATATATTTCTAATTAGGTATATATTGTCTTTAGACAGAATTGTTTTTACTAAACTATAAGACTAATTCTTGCGCATGGCAAATACAATTTGACTATGACTTCAGATTGCTACCGGCCAACATGGGATGTTTCATACATAAGTAACATTCCCAAAGTCACCATAGATAAATTAGTTCCCCCAATATAAACATAAACATAGACATAAACTAAAATATAATATAGGATTTGCCAAAAGAATGAGTTGAGAAAATAAAATTTATGTTTCTTATACTATGTGATAAACACTAAACATAAAAAATGAAAGAAATATGGTTCATGTCCCGAGTATTGATGCTAATAGTGTCGTGTGAGTGTGATGTCTTATATATAAAAAAAGAAAAAAAAAGATGGAAGTTAATATACATGATTTTACCTCGTGTAGAACTCATTCATGTATTGAAGCATTCTTCTTCTTCTTCTTCATATTTGACTATTATCTACTTCCAAATAATCAACTGGCAAATCTTTTGCAACAAGTATACCCACCCTTTTTCAAAGACATCATGCACTATATCTGTTTGTTGCTAGAATTCATACACCCTAACACGTGATTTTAGTTTGCTATAATAAATCAATAACCCTAACAATCTTAGTTTCATCTCTGTTTTAGGCATAAACACGTATGGAGGGCACTAAGAATGTGTGAGACAATACTTCTCAAACCACTAACAAAATACCAGTACTAATAAGAATAAGATTGAAATCTTTCATCATATATATTAAACAGTGATCATGGACAAATAGTTGAGAAATAAACAATCACACAAACACCCATTCATATATGTGGCTGGCCATCAAATATTTGAGTTACAATATTAGGAGACATGTACAGAACTTGTTGCCTAAAGACTGAAATGAAACAAAATAGATATATTAGTTTGCTTAAGTTTGTATTCTTTAAACATTAAATTGAATTCAACAAAACTAACATGCATTTTTTGTAAAAATTTTACCAAGGAATATCCATCCATGATACCACATACATGAAAAACCCCAAAACATAGGAGAATAACGAAAATCAAAGGAAAAAATGTAGACACACAATTGTCAATTGTTCCAGATCACAACCTAACTAATTACATCTTCGTAAAGGGGATAACTTCTAAAATAGCATTTGATTTCTAATCTTTACACACAAATATAAGAATTAGCGAGAAACCCTAACTTTAGGTAGTCATACCCTTGAATCAAAATAGCTCATTTTATGGTCACAATCTTCACAGAACTTAAAATCGAATCAAAACCCTAAAATTTAAGATTGACAGAAATAAAACATGTAAGTAATTTCAGCATTATAACATACTTGAAGCAGATCAGAGAAGCCTTCCTAAAGGATTGAAAGCATAATCGCCGGCTACGATGTACAAAACAGTTGTATAGGGATGGCAACGATATATAAAACAATCCAATTGAAAGAGCGGCGGGGATACACAAGCAAGATAGAGGAGCGGAGGGAGGGGGAAAGACACGTGGCAGTAATTTAGGATGTAGTTGTTGAGCGGGAAAACCAAAAAACTATTGTCTAGAAAAAAGCCACGTGTCCTTCTATATACTCATTTATTAGATAGCGTAGATATATATAGAGGCAAAAGTTTAAACGAGAACTATTTTTCATACGAGAACCAATCTTATCCGTTCAATTCTCCTATATATAGAAATGGGCCCATGTTCAAAGTTCATTGCACGCCCATGTTCACATAGAAATGGGCCCCAGTCAACACATTATAAATTAAGTATTTCATAAATGGGTTTAGCTTTGATCCTACCAATTTTATTTTATTTTACCTTTTTCTTCTAGGGTGTAGCCGAGCCGAGTCAACATAATGTTAAGCTCGAGCTCGACTCGGTTCCAAAGCTCGAGGCTCGAAACTCTACTCGAGCTCGGCCGAGCTTTAATTTTCAAGCTCGAGCTCGACTCGACTAAAATTTATTTAATAAAATTTTGTAGCAACAAATGTTTAAAATACATTCCGGAATTCAAATTTCACATTTTCAAACAACAATTAACAACTAGCTACTAAAGGGTATAAAAGTAAATGGTGTATATATAAAAGAGTAAAATGGTAATTTAGTACAAGCTCGATTAGGCTCGCGAGCCTGACAAGCTGAGTATTTCTGAGCTCGAACTCGGCTCGACACCCTACTCGAGTAGCTCGAGCTCGAGATCGACTCGGTCTAGCTCGAGTCGATTTCAGTTATTTTTCAAGTCGAACTCGAGTAGCTTGCGAGCTGTCTCGGCTCGATTACACCCCTATTTTCTCCTGTGCTTTATTTTTTTCTTTTACTGCCTCATCCCATTGCTATTTGATTTTTTTTCCCTTCTTTATTTTTATTTTTATTATTTATCAGAAATTAAAAGTGATTTTCTTTGATTCTACTAATATAGTAATATCCATTCTAACATTAATTTCGTTCCGGTCTTTAATTGTAGGATCTATTTTTAATAACATATATTTTAGCTAGATAAAAAATTCTTCTTTTTTTACTTTTATTTTCTTTTTATTTATTTCAAATAAGTATTTTTATTTTCTCTTTCTTTATTTCAAATCAATATTTGTTTTAGATATTCAAGTTTCCTTATATTATGAAATGTGTTTGTCTTTTAAAAAAAGTATTAATATTTTGAGGTTTTTTTAATAGTTTTATTTCAAAGGACCTATAATTTACCGCTCTTGATAAAATAAAAGAACATTCTGGAAATATTTTTATCTTAAAATTTTATTTTTGACTTTCCTAAAATATTTGTGATTTTCAAACTTATATATAACGATCATTGTTTTGTTTCTTTTTGTTTAAACATATTCAATAACTTTAATTTAATATAATTATAGTTAACGATTCAGATAAGTTTTGATAATATGTTTCATGCTCGAATAATTTGTAACAATCTCCCGACGAAGCGCGGATTTGAATACTCTCTCTTTCTAATTGTGGCCGAAGCCTTACATAGCCGGCCACTTCTCTCTCTAAACATCTATCATTTGAGAGGTTTTAGTAGAAATTCTGAGGGGTTATAAGTTCTAAAGTGTAATAACATTTCATATATGTACCAATATGATAGCCATGTTTATTTACCAACAAATTACTTTTGGTAATTGGTACTATCAGTCACTGATTTCTGGCAACTTACCTTCCTCAATCATCTTTTCTGATGACTTTTTCGGGCAACTTTCATGTCTTATGGCGTTTTTAATGGTTTCCGGCCAAATCTCTACCACCGCCCCATTGTTGCCCACCATCTCGCCACCGTCGAAGCCAGGTCCTCGCCAAGCCAGCTCGTAGCCCTAATCGAATCCCTAGACGGAGGTCAAACGCCGGTCGCAGGTCGCAGGTCTAAGCCCTAATCGCAACCCTAGTAAACGCCACTCGTTAGTCGCCGCTCGCCAGTTCATCAGTAATGGTGAGCATGAAGGAAGAAATTTCAATTCCTTAGCTAAGTGGAAGGATTCTACTTTCTCTTGTTTGAGGGAAAGTTTTCCATACCCAAGATTCCAATTCCATAGATCAAAGGTGAACCAAACATGGAAATGTCTAGGAATTAGATTTCAATTCCTACAAATTCCCAAGGATTCCCTCCAACCAAACACCACCTAAGGGTTTTTTTATGACTTTAAACTAGTGGCTCATTTTTCGGTCGAGTTTTACATATGAATAAGGTGGATCTAACTTAATACCAAAGTCCCAACCCCCCCCCCCCTCTTAAAAAACCTTTAGCCTAAATACTTTTTCCCAATGCATTCTTCCATTACCACAGAGAATTTGATCACGTAGCACAACGATTTGTAATTGTCGACGGTATAAATACAAATGACCTCATGTTAATGTGTCTAAATAGCATAACATTAATAAAATGGAAGCCAAATATGTGTCTTCACTCACTTGGGAAGTTTTTGCTTGCAAGATGTTATAGCCACACAAATTTCAAAGTAAACCAAGGTTAGCTAGGAATCTGTGTTCTCCTTTTTACAAGTTGTATTAACAATTGTTGGCCATAACATTAAAACTTGTACACTTTCACATAAAAATAGAAAAAGAATCACACACAAAAGTTGAAAACCAGACTTATAATAAGGGATTAGGTGTAGCCCTTTTGGGCAAATCAAACTGCCAAATTACAAGTTATTTGGTCTCATGACATGTGACCTTGTAGATAACCATGATCACGACATCTAACTTATATTATCTATAAAATGAAACATATTTTAGGTTATGACGTTTTATACAACTTTATTGTTATTTTAAAGTTTTAACGGATAAGTTAGTTAGTTAGTTATGAACATTTTATACGTTGGAGTTTCAGTCTTTTATACGTTTTACTTACAATTTCACCTTTGATAGTTTAAGAAAGTTGTTCGTGTGTTACTAGGTTTTTCATGATGGAGGAACACGTCATCATTGTATTACCATGTTCTTAGTTACATATATACGTGATAAGCTTATAAAAGGATTAACACATATTATCACTTTACTTTCACGCATATGAACTACATCTATTTTATAGACATTGACATTCATATGCTAGTTAGGAAATTTGGCGTTTGTAGGGTTTCGAGAATCGAACGACTTGCATTATCAATCACTCGTGTAAAGGATAATGTCCATAAAGTTGTACTTCTATCTTGTACGAGTTACATAAAATCAACTCAAGGATAATCGAAAGATATTTTCCTAGATAATGGAATAAGTACTCTCTTGTTTATTCTATATAGACACGCGATTGTTAGTTTGGTGCTATTAACTATCAAAGTTAGTTATACAATAGTTATGTAAATGGGTCAAAAACGTCGGTGAGCTGGATGCTCAACTTATGCTAAAGACGCTAGGTGAGCATTTAGCTTGATCGCCGATCACTCAGCTCGAGTGTTAACCACCTAGCTTTAGCTACTAGTACCTAGCATTGATAAAATTCGATACATGTGTCCTTAGCCATTTTAGTTTAGCGAAACCCCCACTAGAGGTGATGCCCCTAGAACCTTACAAGCAGCAAGCCCCCTTAACCCTAGCTTCGTAGGTCGAAGACTTTGCCTATACGAGCGACTCTACACCACCAAGCTCAATTAACTAAAAAGTGTGTTTATTGAGTCCAAGCCTAAATAACTTAATAATAATAGGTCCAGCAGCCCATTAACAACTTACGAGCCCATATACATGGTTCGGCTCAATGACTCATGCAAATTTTCTTTTAGGTAAAAAGAGCCCAGTACCAAAACAACTAGGTCCGCAAGTGGAAACTTGCTGAAGGACTAACCGACTATTGGGCTTATCAAGACTCTATGCTACTAACCCAAAAAGGTGCAAATGAAGCATCCTACTTCCTTTATTGTCTTGGATATCAAATGAGGTAAAATATTGCATGCCATATGTCTGCTGTAGTTTCAGGTACCAATCTATCTCTACCATGTGAAATGTTGACACATATCTGCAAGTAAACAATGGGGATCTTCATAGATGAATACCCAGTGCTTCATACGTGGCATAGTCATAACTTGTAAACTTATCCCATTCTCTAAAATAAACAAAAATCATAAAAATAGAACCCGAGAACAAGAGTTGATGCATTCCCTCGTTTCTAGACCCATATACCAAATGTCTCGAATACCAACAGTGTCGTAGGCAACCTCTGAATGAAGTAGCAAACCCACAAGACTGAACCTAAAAGTAGAAAAAAGCCAGCATGACTGGCAACATTGGGCTAAAGTGTAGACATCAAACAATATGAATTAAGTAACTCAGAAAACTAACACTCAATACTTACCTGGGATAGCACCCACTCAAAGCCTCAAAGGTTAGGATTGCACATTCACACATCGATAACAATTGTTACGATTAAGATGAAAATCATGAAACATGATCCCTAAGGAAGATAAATGTCTAAATATTAAAACTTTAATAGTAAAAATGTAGCACAGAGTAGGAAACCAGCATTAGAGGTTGTAATACAAATCATACAACATGAACCAGCCACCAAAAGGTGAAATAATCGAAATCTTACATAAAACCAGGTTGAATGCCATACAGAACACCACAGCATATCGGCCATTTATATGTTATTGGTTTTGTTTGATTATGGGGATATCGTATATGCACACTCCCAGTCCACTTAAAAGATTGGTGTTTAGGTCATTATAAAATGATTAAAGTGATCTGCGATTACAACAGCAGTATAACACATTGTTAGATGATATTAACAACACCGATCATTTTCCATAATCACAAGAGAAAATATGCCACCAACTATACCTACATACATAGATGCAAGCACAATATATTGTACAGTAAACTTTCTATGACCAGAAATGGTCAACTTACCACACTGACATAAGATAATCAACAGAGGTAGCACAGAAAGGTAGTAAAGATTGAATAATCCTCAGATTTCAAGAACAAAAATGAGACTAATAACCAGCCCCTAAATATATTCATAGGATTGCCACACAAAGCCAACACACCATTAGAATGTTCTTCCAATGTATAACCCAAGTAATAAAAAACGCTAAGAACTAATTAAACGAAATGTACCCGAAAGGATCATAATAGCCATTGTAGTTTTGCGGTTAAACCGTTGTTAGTTTATTAATCAAGAATTGGTTGGGCATTCTCTAGCAAAGTGGCCAGGCTCCCCACAATGGTAGCAGTTACCACCGCTAGACCTGTAACCACCACCACCGCCTCCGCCGCTGGACCTGGAGTAACCGCGTCCACCACCACCACCACCACCACCACCACCTCCTCCTGCGGTACAGTCTCTTGCCAAATGACCTAGCTCACCGCAATTGTAACAACCTCCACCGCCGCCGCCGCCGCTGTTACCGCCACGTCCACGAGTACAATCCCTAGCTAAGTGACCAAACCCTCCGCAGTTATAGCAGCCGCCGCCGCCGCCGCCACCACCAGCAGCTCCAGCACCGCTACTGCAATCCCTAGCTAAATGCCCAACGCCACCACAATTATAACACTCCCGTCCGCCGCCTCCACCGCCACCGCCACCGCGGTACCCACCTCCATTACCATTGTTTCCCCTAAAACCTCCACCATCATTATAACCACCACGACTAAATCCATATCCATCACCACCGCCTCTACGACCTCCACCACCGTAACCATCACGATTACGATTTCTGTCAGCAGCAGATCCGTCTAAAGCGGTAACATTAACAGCTTGTTGCCGATTGTTCTTCTCAACAACTAGAAACTTTACCTTCTGACCTTCCTGTAGGCTGCGATAGCCTTCAGCTTGGATCTCAGATTGATGAACAAACAGATCTTCGCCACCCTCATCTGGCTTGATAAAGCCGTAACCCTTGCTGTCATGAAATCGAATCACCACTCCCGTCGATGCAGTCTCCGCCATTGCTGTCGGTCGTCGCCGCCGCTTAAACCTAATCAAGGGTCTGAGTTCCCTAGATGAGATTTGTAGGTGTGAAAGAAACCCTAATTGATATCGGCGCCTTTTGAGTTCCCTCTGATATTCGGTTCTGTTGTTCTCGCCCCGTATCTCCGTAAAATATTATTCTCCACTTCTTTTTCTATAATTATTTTTCTAATAATTTTTAAGGTTTAATATTATATTTTGTTACTATATGTATCGAATTTTAAATATTTATATTGTGTGTCAAACTTTTAATTTGTTATTGTTTATTTATTTTGGTTATATAATAAGAAAAAAATATATAACTTTAGTATATACTATACAAAGTTAAATGCACACAATAAAGACAAATTAAATGTTCGATACACACAATAGAAAATTCTAAAGTCCGATACACTCAATAGCAAAATGTGACATGTTAGATACATTTTTAGTGAACTAAAACTCATTTTTAATGGCAAATAAGGGTTTAGTTTCTAAAAATTTATCCAACTTACCACCTTTTGCTATTGTATGTACTGAACTTTCAAACTTACCATTTAATGTACAGGACTTTTCAAACTTACCATTTTATGTATCGAACCTACTATAGCAGGTTACAAGCTGACATGGCATCAGTTTTGCTGATGCGTCTGGTGACATAGCATATGACTTGGATTTTCATGATTTAAAATAAATAAAAAATAAAATTGTTTGAACATCTTCATCTGCTATTATCCCCATACGATTTGGATCTCCATACTCATACTATTTTGTTCATCTGCATCTCCATCCATCTTTGTGTTAAAACATCTGGGGTTTATGCCTTCATCTTCATATGATTTTGTTCGTCTTCATCTTCATATAATTTTGTTCATCTTCATCCATCTTCATCTGCGATGGATTTCCTTTTTTCCGATTGTTTAGAAACGATTACACCATCGATTGATGTCGATTGTTCAGACACGATTACACCATCGATTGAAACCGGTTTCGATTTCGTCTTTTTCCATTGAAGTTTTCGATTTAGGGTTCAAAGGTATGCGATTTCATCTTTTCCGATTTAGGGTTCGAAGTTTCATTTGAAGCCGATTGTTCAGACATGATTCACCATCGATTGAAGGTTTCGATTTAGGGTTCAAGGGTTCAAAGGTATGCATTTCATGGTTTTCGATCAGTTCATTTTCAATATTACAGGTCTAATTGTTCGATTTCTCTTCTTAAGTTTCTTGATTTTGGGTTTGATTCCACGATTTGTAGATTTAGAGTTTTGTTCTACAATCGATTTGGGGATTTTACAGGTCTGATTGTTTGATTCCACAGTTTGTAGATTTGGGTAACAACTTGAACAAATTTAGGTATTGTTTTACTACCATCTGTGATTCCACCGATTTGTTCTTGATATGCTTTCTTAATCATGTTGTTCTTGTTTGGTTTTTGATATGGGTAACAACTTCATCTTCATCACATTTTCATCTTGAAATTATAAATAAAAATAATAATAGAATTATTAAGAATAATAATTGGTATAAAAAATAAATCAAAATTCAAATAATAACCTGCAACTTGCTCTTCAGGTTATATGATACATAAAATGGTAACTTTTGAGAGTCCAGTACATTAAATGGTAACTTTAAAAGTTCGATATACACAATAACAAAAGGTGACAAGTTGAATACATTTTCAAAAACTAAACCCGGTAAATAAAGATCTCATTAAATAAAAAAATTGGGTTTAGTTTACCAAAATGTATCCAAGTTGTCATGTCTTGCTATTGTATGTATTGGACTTAAAAAATTTCTATTGTGTGTATCAAACTTTTAATTTGTCTCTATTACGTGTATTAAACTTTCTATTGTATGTACTAAATTTGTAAGTTTTTTTACCTTTTTATGTAACTAAAATACATACAATAGCAACAAATCAATATTTTGATACACACAATATAAACTTTTAAAGTTTAATACACACAATAATAAAACGTGACATCTTGGATATATTTTAGTGAATTAAGCCCTTTAATATTTATCATTTTTGAAACAAACCGTATATCAAACAAGCATCTAATCTAGTCATAATCATAAAAAAATAATTTGCATGGATCAATTTTACTAGACAATTATAACTATCAGTTTAGGTAAAATTAAATTTAAATCATCAATTTGCATATAAAAAAGTTTGGTACACGCAATAGAAACTTTTAAAGTTAAATACACACAATCACAAAACGTGATAACTTAGATATATTTTAGTGAAGTAAACCCAAAAAAATTTGTAACTGACTTTTTGTAATTTTTCTAAGCTATACAGAAAATCTACTAACATTTATTAAATTTATTAAACGATTTTTATCCTTAATTTAATAAAATAAATTTAATTACTTGATTAATTATTTATTTAATCAAATTTTAAATTTCAATTTTGTTTTTTTAGTCAAAATTGAATATCGGAAATTAATATATACCTTTTTTAAACTTTACAATATTATATTTCACCATTTTATAAATATTATATTTACTTTTTATAAAATGTTAAAATATAATATTTAACCAAATTATTAATTATTATAATCATTAAACTTAACCAATACAATGATCGATAGATTGTACAAGATATACAATCGCGTCTACGCTTTCATCGCTGCTCTGGGTGTTGATGTTATCTGGTGACATTTTTTTATTTTTAATTTTTTCGTGTTTATAATTATTTTATAACTTTTTATCAAAGTTTAATATTGGGTTTAGTTCACAAAAATTTATCAAAGTTGTCATGTTTTGCTATTGTATGTATTGGACTTAAAAAAAAATTATTGTGTGTATCAAACTTTTAATTTATCGCTATTGTGTGTATTAAACTTTCTATTGTATATACTAAATTTGTAGGTTTTTTACTTTTTTATGTAACTAAAATACATACAATAGCAACAAATTAATAGTTTGATACACACAATAGAAACTTTTAAAATTTGATACACACAATAGTAAAACGTGACATCTTGGATACATTTTAGTGAACTAAGCCCTTTAATATTTTAATGTGTGTATCCACCTTCCAAAAATGCTATTGTGTGTATCTAACTTTCAAAAATTGTGTTATTGTATGTATTAAACTTACTATTGTATATACCAAACTTATACTTTTTTTTATTTTTTTATGTAATCAAAATACATACAATAACAACAAATTAAAAGTTCAATACACACAATAGCATTTTTGGAAGGTG